>JAYMSM010000260.1:0-12600 GCA_036897885.1 Plantago crassifolia | reverse complement strand
TCTTTTCTTGTTTTGTACTGAAGCTTTTAGTTCTCTACTTCTTGATGCAGGAAGGAGGGAGGTGTTAAAAGGGGTGTCTGTTAGCCCTTTAGCACCAAGAATCTCCCACCTATTGTTTGCTGATGATACTCTAATTTTTTGTGAGGCTACTTCTTTTGCGGCAGGAACAATAATGGATATTCTGGAAAAATATAGTTTGGCTTCTGGCCAAATTATTAATCTAGAAAAATCAACTGTTGTTTTTAGCAGAAATACATGGGTAAACATGATTGATGAAATTAAAGGGGTGTTACCAGTGACGGTAGTGGAGAAGCACGAAAAATACTTGGGATTGCCGACGGAGATGGGCAAGTCAAAAAAGGAGATATTTAGTTGGATTCGTGAGAAAATTTGGGCTAAAACTCAAGGATTTGGAGAGAAACATTTGTCCAAAGCTGGAAAGAAAGTGATGATTAAAGCAGTACTTCAATCTATTCCAACATATGTCATGGGTTGCTTCAAACTTCCGGCATATTTACTGAAGGAGATACAAGCTATTGTGTCCAAGTTTTGGTGGGGCGACGGTGATGAGAACAAGATACATTGGACTAAATGGGATATTATGTGTGAAAGTAAAAGAGATGGTGGAATGGGTTTCCCTGATTTAGGGGAATTTAATACTGCTCTCCTTGGCAAGCAAGTGTGGCGGATTATTCAATATCCAAATTCGCTTCTCAATCATGTATTGAAGGCCAAGTATTTTCCTAATGATGATGTCTTTAATGCAGTGCTTCAACATAATGCTTCATATACATGGAGAAGCATCTATGGTGCAATTAATCTAGTAAAATCAGGGGTCATATGGCGTGTTGGCAATGGAGATAGCATAGAAGCATGGTCGGATCAGTGGATACCAAGAGAATCTTCACGGCTGCCTTTTACTCCAAAGTTCAATATGGGTGAATCTATACTGGTTTCCAACTTTATTCAGGAAAGTGGCGTGGAGTGGGATCTAACAGCATTGGAGACATTCTTTTGGCCGGAGGATATAGAAGCAATCCAGCAGATTCCTCTTGGGAGATTTGGATCAGATACTAGGCGATGGTTCCATACTAAATTGGGAGTATACTCGGTCAAGTCAGTGTACCATGCCGCAAGAGAGTTGAAGAAACAGAGTGTAGCAGGTCATGTAGCATCATCGAGTAATCGATTAGCTCAGGATTGGTCATTCATGTGGAAGGTTAGTGTTCCGAATAAAGTTAAAGTGTTTCTATGGCGTTTGATTCGTAATGGTCTACCTGTATGCACAAATCTGAATCGGCGTAATATTCAAGTGGATTTGGTGTGTTCGGTATGCAAAGAAGGTGAGGAAACATTAGCCCATGCGTTTATTCATTGTCCATTCGCGCGGGTTACGTGGGCGCTGTCCGGAATACCATCTACTGCTCTAATAGCTGACTCGCAAGACCTTTGGGAATGGATTAATTCAGTTAGGCATAAGGTAAGCAAGGACGAGTTTGCACGATTTGTGTGCTTATGTTGGAGTATCTGGTTTGCCAGAAACCAGATGGTGCACGGCAATTGTCAGAAGCAACCACATGAAGTTATTGATTTCGTGGAGGACTACCTGCGCCGTTTCAAGGAAGCTCAGGCGTGCAGAAGTATTCTGAACAGCAATACATCTAATGCTGCTAGTTGGGAGCCACCTCCAATGGGGACTATAAAGATTAATGTAGACGCATCCGTTATGGCAACTGATAATGCAGCGGGTATTGGAGCTGTGGTTAGAGACCATTCAAGTCAAGTGTTGGCTTGGCATCGGCGGAGAATTCCATTCATACACTGTCCAGAAATCGCAGAAACTTTAGCGGCAGAAAGTGGAATTGAAATGGCTTGAAATAGAGGTTGGCACTCCATCGTGTTGGAAAGTGACTGTATGGCGGTAGTCAGTGCTTTGAATGATCTGAAACCTTGCTTGTCCGCGGCGGGGCATTTCATAGATAGGATGAAACAAAGTGTTTGTGAGTTTCAAACTGTTAGTTTCAATTATGTTAGCTGCAAGTGCAATGAGGTAGCTCATGAACTTACTCGGAACATAGTAACTGATAGTGCAGGTTAGTTAGTATGTTACGGCTTCTGGAGCTAGAGTACTCTAATGTATGCATTGCTGATTATTCTGAGTATATACAACTTGATTTCTTCTCAAAAAAAAAAAAAAAAACAATAGTGGTCTCAACGGGTATGGTCTAGACCCTACCCATGTCCAGTTAAATAATTTTTTTAGTAACGACAAATCTACGGCCCTGGCCCTGTGCAGGGAGGACCCCGGCACAGGGCCCACATATTCTTGGGGCCCCATAAATTTTTAGGTTCACTATATTATATCTATAGTTTCAGTGTAAACTTAGTGCTATTGTTAACAATGTCTCCAAATGGATAGCCTTGCTCGCTTAGAGTTCATGTGCGTGCAGCATGGCACACGTTGGAATCCTTCCTGGAGCTATTTTATTCTACTTTTTTTTCTAGTTTTCTTAATTCTTTACGTTTCTTGGATTTCATTACGTTTCTTAATTCTTTTAACATTTTCCATTATATTTTATATTCCTTATATTGAGATTTTAACTTTATATTATATTACATTTTTATTTCTTTTTGCGTTTTTCATTATATTTGTATTCTTATCTTTCTTGTATTGTAATTATAGCTTTATACTGAGTTTTTTTTCATCGAACTTGTTTAAAATAATATTTTAATATTGTTAACCAACTTACACATTTTATTATTTCGAGATAATTTTCATTGAACTCACATTTAACTTTTCGCTATCTTTTTTTACACCCTTACAAAATTAAAGTGAAACAATAGACATTTAATTTAAGAAAACCATCCCCATTAAAATTCATCAATATATGTTTTTTTTCGAATAAACTTTACACTTGCTTTCGTTGATTTTTTTTAATCTCGAATTACTTCTAAAAAATATATTAAAGTAGCCTTTTCACATTCGTAGGTAACGGTGATGCATACTTATTTATATAAATAATAATAAAATATAGATTTATAATTTAGGGTTTTAACCTTATATATTTTAGTTGGAAGTTTCGCACAGGGCCTCAAAATGTTTGAGCCGGACCTGCTATCAGCACTAAGGAATTCAACTACTTCTCCATCCAACAATGACATCACGTAATCATTAACCTCATGCACTATCTCATTCGTGGGGTGCTAAAATCGCCCTTTCTTGAATGTAATTTCCATCAAACTTTCGGTCTAATAAAGAAGATAAGTGCTACTCACAATGTCTACTATAGGATCAGGACCACTTTGAAGAATTATGTCATCAGGCATGTCGAACTCAACCTCCCCATCATTTTCAACACCAACCATTCTGTCACCAACATTCAGTAACCACTCCGCAAATTCTCTAATTCGTTCATTATCAACTTCTGAACGCCCAACCTGTTAAAAAGTTAAATTAAATATAAGTTTGGTTGATATGCCAATTAAAAAAATATAATTTGATAATAAAATGCATGTAGTCAACATGAAGTTAAAACGACATTTTTTATGTACCTGAAGACGCATGTTCTTTGTCAACTTTAAAACCTTAACATCACCCCAAACTCCTCGACGAACAGATCAAAACATGTACAATGTCCTGCCTATTCCCCTTAGGCACAACTGGTAATATCTATCTAAAGTCACCACCAAAGACAACAACTAAGCCTCTGAATGGTTTATTCGGATCATGACCATCGCGACCTCTCATCACATCTCGAAGACTCCGATCAAGTGCATCAAAGCAAAACCTATTCGTCATATAGGAAGCTTCCTCCCATATGATTAATTTCATCTTTTTCATCAATCATGCCAAGTCACTTCCCGGAGGCATTCTACACATGTTGGTCTCATCAGGTAACAATGGAATATCAAATCGAGAATGAGCGGTACATCCTTTAGGAAGGAGTAGAGATGCAATACCCAACGAAGCCACCGGCAACATGATTTCTCGTCTTGCACGCAATGATGAACACAATGTGTTCCATAAAAAAGTCTTCCCAGTGCCATCATAACCATATAAGAAGAAGACGCCACCGCTTCCAGAATCGACAGCCTCCATAATAGTGGAGTAAACACCCCTCTACTCCTCCGTGAGACACGAAAATAGGTGGTCATGTTCGACTTGCATTTCTAACACATCAAAATCCATCACTTCCGCTATAAGAATATTTTGCCCATCCTCTATCATGACATTGTCAGGCTTAGGCATGCATGGGAAATGTCTGAGACTACTCCCATTATTGTATAATATGAGTTCCATATCTGCTAGAGTGAAGTTCTTTAACTGATCATCAGTGGGTTCGAGAGCTGAAAGGATGAGACATTCATTTAGTGCTAACTAATTAAATTACTATTAAATGAAAACAAATATGACAAAATATCGTAAAAACAATAGAATAGTAAAAGGAGTGGTAAAATGAACATAACATCATTCTTCATCTTCTTTCTTAGTTGGAATAAAATACCCTCAGATAACCAAGTCCAACTATTGTCCCAAACATGTGATGGCTTCGACATGCTGTTGGACATAAGTAACATACAAAATAACCGTCGCGCATATCGTCTAGAGGCCCACTCGAATGCTTCTTTCATAGCAGCTATGTACTCTCTGTCGTCATCCAATAGCCCAAGTGCATAGCACACATCACGATATGTGTCGTGAACATGACCATTTACGGTTCGAAGATCTTCATAGCACGTAGCCCCTCTAATGTGATTCAACATCACTCTCAAGAAATAGAGCTCTCCCAAAGGTGGAGGAACATGATAAATTCTACCGACCTTATTCATCTTGTTTTTTCGCTCCGTCCATTCCTTTATTGACTTATCCCACGTATAGTACTTGGAGAAATCAGCATATAAATACACCCTAGCTTCAGGATGGTCATGGTTGTATTTCATCCACTTGATACTTAGTCTCAGCTACAGTCTTGGATTCCATAACATCTTCCACCAGATCACCTTCCTTGAACACTACATGTTGTTCTCTTGGCAAGTGGAAAGGGAGCCTCTCTACGGATGGTTAACGATAATGAATGTCATATCCAAGTATTCTCCGCGTAGCTTCACATGCAGAAATATATCGACAATCAACGTATACCTCATTGTCAACCTTAATCTTTGCACCGATCCTGTCAATCCCTTTGTTGGCATACTTGGATAAGTACTTACACGAATGACTTTTGTTGCACCATTCAACATTAATATTTGTTTGGTACTTCGTCAACAGGTAGGGATTATACGGTACAATTGACCAGTAAAATATTATATATAGAATAATATCAAATATACCAAATATAGCATAAGATAATAATAATACCATATAAAATTCTACGTATGAAAATGACCGAGGAGTTTAATATTTTACCGGTATCAAATTTTTCACCATTTTTCTCAATAGTGATGCCAGTGTTGCGTCGTCGATAGATTGTGTACCCATTCCCATCAAAAGATGTGCGCTCATTGAACGACTTTAAAAATTTCTTAGAACACTTTTTGCCATCATGCATACTCCATCTGCATAATTTTTAAATGTGTATCTTTTATGCGTTTCAAATATTCGAACATTTCAACCCCCCCTTCAAAACTTTAGAGTACTTAATTGTTCGTATTTAATTACAATCGAATACTTAGTTTCATGGTTATAAGTATTCAATAAATGGTGTTACCCTCGACGTTGAGCGATCTTGAAATTCGCTTACTGACTTGTATACCTCTCAATTTATAAAAAAAAAATACCGACCTACCTAAATCTCGAATAAACATACCCCACTCTAAAAATAATTCTTTCTCCATTAGGGAAGTGAGGGTGTGCTAATTAAAAAAAATATATATGTATATTTTTATTGTTATATATTTTCCAATACTTTAGCATTTCACCATAACCTAAATTTTAGAGTAAAAACCCCCACTATGGCCAAAAGAAAATCTTCAAAGCTTTGTATTTTACTCTTGTACATTTCAATTTTTTTGCACTCAATCAACCTAAAAATTTAATGCCATCCCCACCTTAAAATTTTTGTCTTCTTTCGTCCTGGATTCGTCCTGGAGTGTTAGTACATTGTAATTATATACTCTAATAATATCTCTCAAAAATAACACGGTAACTCTAAATTCATATAATAATTTATATTCGAATATTAAATATTTTGAATATTTGAACATTTCACTCCACTTAAAATAATAGCAACCCACCCACCACCCCCAACTAAGTGCCAAAAATTCTTTAAACCTGTGTATTTTACACTCTTACGTTCTATATTTTATGGTATTCCGACCCACCTAAAACTTGAATTAACATACCCCACCCCAAAATTTATTTCGTTTGCCGCCTGGGAGGTAGGAGGTAATTTCTTAATATACTTATTTTTCTATTGTAATAGTTCAAATATTTGAGTATTTCCCTACATTTTTTTAGAGAATAAAACCGCTCACTCCTACCCATTTTTTTTAATTTGTATACTAACACTTATATGCTTCAATTCATTAGCATTAGCATTTTAGTCAACGTAAAACTTAATTCGCATCCCCACCCTCCAATTTATTATTTTCGGCCGGAAACTGCTAATAACATGGAAGTCTTAATAGTACTTACTCCATGAGTCTCTCTAAAAAATGATGTGATAATCTATAATTCATATTCAGATTCAAAACTAAATGTGTTGTAGTACATATATAACTTGTGCAGATTAAATATTGAGATTTCTTTGTAATTTATTCTATTTCCAAGCCAAAACAAAAACCACATGGTCCAAAAATAATTTGTCATCACTTTTAAATCTTCTTGATTTAGTACCATACAATGAGAATATTTAAGAATTTGATCCCACTTACACTTTTAGGGTAGCAATTGCCCCCACCCAGCAAAAGAGTCTTCGAACTTGTGTATTTTAATCGTATATGCTTTAGATTTTTCAGCAATTCGATCAACCTGAAACTTGAATTTAAATACGCCACCTAAAAATTATTTCTTTCTTCGCATGCATGCATAACATGAAGGGTTTGGGCATAACATATCGATGAATTTTACTTTCCCTGTTGATTGGGGAGCCGCAGTAACTATGCATGCGAAGTGGATGGTTCGGATTGATTGTAATACTCTTTTTTATAATCTTGTGTAGATTTGCGATTTGGATCCAAGAGGTATTGGTGTGTCTTTCCCGGGTTTGGGAGTCACGGTAGATATTACCTTATTGAGTGATAAAAGGTTTATCTTTTTTTAAAAAAAAATAAAAAAAACTGTTATAGACTTATAGTGTTTCAAATAATTGAACATATCACTCCACTTGAAATTTTTAGAGTGGTAATCCCCAATCACTACCCAAAAATTTTTAAATATAAGTATTTTACACTTATATGCTTCTAATCTTTTAGTTCAGTGTTGTATTTGTGGAGTGGCGTAAGTGTCGAAATTCGGTGTCACATTGGTTGTACTCTTTTTTCCTTCGTGGGTTTTATTCCAATGGGTTTTCTCACGAAGGTTTTTAAGGAGGCAATAGTGTGGATCTGAAAGCCGGGTTTCGATTGAAAGTGTGGTTGGACGTGGTCGATGGAGTCTTGTAAAATGATAAACATAGTAATTAATAATACACATTTTTACCGTTTCAAAAAAGAAAACATTTATATGCTTCTAATATTTTAGCATTTCTATCCATCTGGAATTTATATCACTATAAGTCTATAATAGTTTTTTTTTGAAAAAAACAAAACTTTTATTACTCAATAAGGTAATATCTAAAATGTTTACTTTCGAAGGTTTTTAAAGAGGCAACGGTGTGGAGAAAAATGTCGTAGACTTAGTCGTATACATTTCAAATGTTTCAGCATTTCAATCAGCCTAAAACTTGAACCAACATACCCAATTTCAAACTATAGACCAATCAATAGTAATTTAAATACTTTTAGGCACTAATATGTAACATTGTGTAATTTGTATAGGAAGATGTAACTTCAATAATAGTTCAGATTTGAAAGTATATGTAAAATTTAAGTTAATATAGTTAAGTGTAAGGCTCTATTAAGTTCACCATAATTTCAGTCCAGTTTAGTTCACCTAAAGTTTGGTCCAGTTTAATTAAGATCGGTTTACTTCCTTTCGGTTCACGTTTGCAAGTTGAAAGTTATACTTTAAATAAATCCAGTTCAAAAAATTTCTGGCCAATTGAATCGAGCCTAGATATAAATTTAGGTCAAGAGGATTTATCATGTTCCGCTGGGCGAACTGTTTTACCTGCGGATAATGTTGAACCACATCAGAGGTCCTACTTGCTATGAAGATCTACGAACAGTCAACGGTAAAGTTTGTGAGACGTTCCGAGATGCGTGTTATGCACTTGGGGTGTTGGATGGCAATAAAGAGTACATCACAATCATTAAAAAGTATTTTAGTGGGCTTCTGGATATGATGTGAGATAATTATTCAGCATGCTACTTATGTCGAACAACATGTCGAGGCCAGCAAACGTATGAGAGAATACATGGATTTGATTACTTGAGGGTAGAATAATTTATGTCTAATTTGCCACATCCTAACAGGTCTTGAACTCACGGATGAACAGTGAAGAACTTCACTCTTTCAGAGTTGGAATACATACTATCCAACAATAGTAGTAGTCTTAGACAGTTTACATCCATGCATTTCCTGACAATGTGGCCGTAAAGTATGTGCATAATATTCTGATTACTGATGAGCTTGCATTCAATATAGAGGAAATGCAGTTAGACATGGCTAACTCTTTCCATGCTTGACAGAAGAGCATTGGGGGTGTTTAACACTATTATGGAGGTCGTTGATTCTGACAATGGATGTGTCTTCTTCTTATATGATATATGTAATGCCAACTATCTGTTTTGACTTTTAGAATAGGTAATTTATAAATAGTTGTTGTTTATTGATAAGTAGGTATCATTGTCTTTTTATTTAGTATTTTGCATGTCTAAAAGTTATTATCGTCCGGTTTTACTTGTTTTGTATTTATTTTTCTAAGGTGTGTTAAGTCGATGATTCGTGAAGATATGGTAAAAAAAACTGATTTGAAGTTAATTTGTAGCTTGTGGAAAAGAAAGGCCCAATGGTTGGGTATAACCCAAGTCCCAATTTAAGAGCATTCCTGCAGGAATTTGGACTCCGAAGATCCATTTTTTTAGGCCCAGAATCATCCCTGCGAAAATCACCTTATATAAGTTAAAAATTAGATTAAATTAGACATTCAGAATTCATGAAAGACTATTCAGGCAGACATCCAACAGATATGCGTGAAATTTAGTTTTGTGCCCCATGAATATTTTTCGTTTTTCTTTCTTTAGACTATTTTGGAATTATATCTTTAAATTCTTTGATGATTTATTCTAAGACTATGTTGAACTAAAAAAAATATAGTTATACTGCAAATAAATGATTGATGTTTCATAATAAACAATTGATGTATTGTAAATGGTTGATGTTTAGGGACAAACAGTAAATGTTTATTTTAAATAGTTAACCTTTATGGTAAATAATTGATGTTTATGCATGGTAAAATATTTAATTTTAATGATTGCAAATAATTGATATTCATAGATGGTATTTTCGAAGAGGCCACTTCTAGGTGACCTCTCCTTTTCTTTTTTGGTTTTAATTAAAACTTTATTTGCACTTCGTATATCCTAAATAACTTCATTCCCTAAGCGTGACCCACATTTTAAGCGAAAATAAAAAATAAAATAAATAAAAAATAAACTAGATGACTAAAAAATGTAAAAGTGTGTAAAAACGTCCCATTTAAATTGTATCTTTTTGTCATTTTAGGTGTCCCGTCACAAATGTATCATTTCAGTTTTTAGTTAGTTCTAATTAACCCATTAACTACTCAACTTGTACCGTACTTCCTCCGTCCTACGAAGAGTGGTACATTTTGAGTTTTTACAATCAAACTTTGCAAACTTTGACCGCATATTACTCTTAAACTATAAGGTTAAAATCTCTAATTAAACTGGATACTGAAAATTTAGGATGTAAAGTATCGTAATATAATTTTTAAAAATATTTTATCATTACAATTTAAGAGTAATACGCGGTCAAAGTCGACAAAGTTTGACTGCAAAAAGTCAAAATGTATCATTCTTCGTGGGACGGAGGCAGTATATATCAATATATTTTCAATTAACTACTACAACCCTAACCCCGTCCGTACTTTATATAACTCTCATTAACTACAACAACTTACCACATATGTATTATATATCAATACTATACCACGTTTCTTACAAAGTGTGCAAAAACTCAAATGCTAGACTTTAAATGGGAAGAAGTGAGTACTTTTTATAGTATCATGTTTTATGTTATTTCCATCTTTTAATATTTATGAACAACTAAGTTTTAATATGTTCGGTTATAAAAATGAGAAATGTATAAATCTTTTTGGGATGAACAATAATTTTAAATTATGCTACATTCATTTCATTATACACTTATTAGGTGAACCTTTTGTACGAACTTTGACCGCGAAGTGCTTTAAAATTATAGAAGAGATAAATATGATAAATTAAATTATGAAAATAATTAACTATGTTTTTGGTAAAAAAAACACATAGATAATTATATGATTTCTTATTTTTGTTTTGATTCCGTTTACACCTTTGTAAATCACAAAAATAACATACTTAATAGAGATAACTAATTTTGAAAAATAGTGTTAAGACATTGGACGTATAACATACAATTTAAAGTGCTTAGGAGTGTGATTAAGATACTAAATATAGCATTTCTCTTGTCAACACACAACAATCAAAATAAATTATAAGTTTTTTTTTAAAAAAAATTAGATTACAATTTGTTCTTGCTAAAAATTAAGATATGTCACCTCAAATTCGTACTATGTGGCATTCATAGTTTTTGAATGATACCTTTTTAATTTTTTACAGTCAAACTTTGCCAATTTTGACCATATTTATTACTTTTATATTATAAGGTTAAAATCTCTAATTAAATTATATACTGAAATTTAGTATGCAAAGTAACGTAGTATGGTTTTTAAAAATATTTTATCATTATAATTTAAGAGTAATACGCGGTCAAAATCGACAAAGTTTGACTGTGAAAAGTCAAAATGTATCATTATGAAGGACGGGATAGTGTGCGATTTAGTGTAATTAAGTCATTGCTAGATTTACCTTATTTAAGTAATCTTAATTGATTTGTCAATAATTTTGAGTGATCTAATTTGGGCATGTCAATAATTAATGATGTACTGGGACTTCGCATCGATATTGATTCTTTAATGTATAAATATGGGAACATATTAAGTGATTTGATTAATTCATTAATTGTCAATTATTTACATACTGGAGAATTGGCAAATTACCATGCTGCCATTAAAAAAAATCCAAATTTAGATCCGGGTCCGGGTTTCCGGGTTGCGGGTGATGACCGAACCGCTTGTTTTAAGTGTAAAATTTAACATAACTTGCGGATCAAACCCGGATCCGATAGTAATATGGATCCTGCTGCAAAGATAGAGTTCCATTTCAAAAAAGTGCCTACGTGGCATAGTTAGAATTGCTCATAAACTTTTAGTTTTATATAATATATAGATAGAGATGTGACAGCAAATCAATTTTTTCACTCCAAATTTCGAAATTGCTATTTTAAAATTACGTAAATTGACTAATTTACCATTAAATAATCCATAAATAGAACCGAATTTGCAGATTTCCGGGTCTTACCCGATCCGAATTTTTAGTGTAAAATGTGGGAATTTCCCGGGTTATATCCGAACCGAGTTTGTAATATGGATTCTAGATGAAAGTTACAATGCCATGTCACCAAAGTGTTGATGTGGCGTAGCTAATCTTTCATATAATATTTCAATTTTATATAATATAGAGATTGTTCAATATGATCTCTTTTTTAATGTTTTGGTTGGATGTTGTGATCTCCATTTGTAACCAGCGAACCAGCCTGCTATAATTGGTACTGTCCTGGGATTTATTGGGTTTAACAAGCCTCCATTAGAAGATATAAGTACAATGGACAAATTCTTTCAATGAAAACACTATATAATTTAAATTAATGAACAAGAGATGGCTTTGTCGAAGTATCCATCAATGGTATATTCTATGCCGATAAAGTCTCTGCACCATCTATCTATCTTGCTTCATTACTCTATATATTATTGATAAATTTTATCATGCATACGTATATCTATCTTGTTTTTTTTATACGTCTTCTTTCTCGTTATATTTTTCTTTTATGATAGAATATTTATATCTTTTCAATGTTATAGTGTGTATGCTGACTATGTTCTATTTTACTTGATTGTAGGTTGAGAAAACAAGATCAGGAAGCATATGGAGGAAGTTTTTTAGTAGGATTTGTCATTGAGACAGAATGTTTTATTTTTAATGGATTAATTAGATTTGACTTTTACTTGTTTGAATATACATTCCATAGTTTAGTTTTAGTTGAAAATTGTATAGTTGTTTGTGTCTGGCAATGACAACTTAGAGAGTTTCTATTTAATAATTTAGTATTGCAATAACTGCCACGCCCCAAAACCAAAATCAATTAGGTACGACCGGCCG
>JAYMSM010000259.1:0-12601 GCA_036897885.1 Plantago crassifolia | reverse complement strand
ACACCTGGTTTAACAAACGGACCGACCCTCGGTCCGTCGTTGTCGGTTAGATCGGTGTCTGGCTACTAGTAATTGGCTAAATCTTTTCCCAAAAGTCAAGATCCAGCATATAACGTGCACTTTCTATGACCATAACGCTATCCTTCTGAAAATGGATAGAATCAGCTCCCACCACAAACCCACATCTCGCCTTTTGTTATTTGAAACCATGCGGAGTAAGCACCCGGAATGTGAACAGGTGGTGGCGCGAGCTTGGAGGTCCGACGGTGACTTCGCCTTGACTCAACCAGTATGGGGGGAGGGGCTCTGGAGGAATGGAGCAGCGCCCGATCTAGGAGTATAAAAGCTCAAATTCACACTCTTAAGGATAAATTGGGTAGAATATGCGAGGGTTTATACACCGAGGAGGCCAAAAAAGAGGATGCTCGGCTGACTTCGTAACTTGAAGCTTTGTTGGAGAAAGAGGACCAAATGTGGAGGCAAAGAGCTAAGGTCCATTGGGTGAAGAAAGGAGATCGAAATACACAATTTTTTCATCAAAGTGCCACTCAGCGTCATGAGAAGAACGAGATCAGAGGGCTCTTAGATGAGGCGGGGGTTCTGCAAACAACGTCGGCGAGTATGGGTAATATCGATGTCTCCTACTTCCGGAGTATCTTCAATGCAGATGTGCCTAGCCTAACTAATAATTGAAGCTGCAGTTGAACACATCAATCCGAAAGTAAGAGCATAAATGAATTTGGAGCTTTCTCGGGCATACACAGTCGAGGAGGTAAAGTTCGCTCTTTCACAAATGCATCCCCTTAAGTCACCCGACCCCGATGGACTCCCTGCCCTTTTTATTCAGAAGTACTAGGCGGTTGTGGGTGATTCCGTCACAGAGTGTTGCTTAAATCTACTGAATAATGGAGTCTTTGACCATGGGCTGAATTTTACACATATTACTCTCATTCCCAAAGTTAAGCAGCCGGAACTTATTACCCAATACCGACCTATCAGTCTGATGTTGTCTATAAGTTGGCATCGAAGTGTATCACCAACCGACTGAAGAAACATATACACACACTCATCAGGGAAACACAGTCCGCCTTTATTCCTGGGAGATTAATCACCGACAATGTCTTGGTCTCCTACAAATTGAATCACTTTCTAAAGCACAAAACTAAAGGTAAAGATGGGTATCTTGCACTGAAACTGGACCTAAGTAAAGCCTATGACCATGTGGAATGGGTCTTCCTGAATTTAGGCTTTTAGGTTTCTTGTTAATTTAATCATGATGTGTGTGAAGTCTGTTACCTACTCAGTTCTGGTAAATGGAGTCCCCTTTGATGTTATTGTCCCGTCTAGAGGTATTCAGCAGGGGGACCCACTCTGACCTTTTCTTTTCTTGTTCTGTACAGAGGCTCTCTGCTCTTTGTTTGCAGATGCGACAGAAAAGGGCGACATAAGGCGAGTTAAAGTTAGCACTTCAGCTCCGTAAATGTCCCATCTTCTCTTTGCAGATGATACCATGATTTTATGTCAGGCAAACATACCATCTGCCACCAAGGTGATGCAAATTCTTGAGATTTATAGCTGCGGCTCAGGTCAGACTATTAATCTTGATAAATCAACACTAGTTTTTAGTCGGAATATTAATACTCAGTTGGCAGATTCCCTAGGTAATATCCTGAATGTTCAGCGTGTTGAGAAACATGAGAAATACCTAGGTCTTTCGACTACTATGGGAAAAAAATAAGCGAGAGGTTTTTGGTTGGCTACTTGAAAAAGTGTGGAACAAAAGCCATTCTTTTTTGGGAAAGCTAATTTCAAAGGCAGGAAAGGAAGGGTTGATAAAGGTTGTCCTCTAATCTATTCCGACTTACATAATGAGTTGCTTCAAGCTTTCGGTGTATCTTCTTGCGGAGATGGAATCCATCATTAGTAATTACTGGTGGGGAGACAAGATTCGGATAAGATGCATTGGATTAGCTGGGAGAAGATGGTAGAAGCAAGAAGGAAGGGGGACTCGTGTTCCGCGACCTTCACGCTTTTAATTTGGCTCTTCTCGGTAAGCAAGTATGGAGAAGCATGACTAAGCCCAACTCACTTCCAAGTCGTGTTTATAAGGTGAAATACTTCCCTCGCACTGATATCTTTCATAACAAGCCAAAATCTGACTCCTCTTATACTTGGAAAAGTTTGTGTGCTGCTATTAACCTTGTGGATGCAGGTACACGCTGGAAAGTTGGTAATGGGGGAGAATATTGATGTTTGGTCTGACAAATAGATTTCTGGAGACAAATATTTTCGGATTCGGACTCCTGATATCCATAATGAAGGCCCTATATCGGTTTCTCTTCTCATCGATTTTGTTACTAACTCATGGGAAACGATTGTGCTTCCTTTTTTGTTTTGGCAAGAGGACGTGGAAGAGATCATGAAAATCCCTCTCCCGCCAAGAGCCATAACAGTTGTTCTTGTATGGCACGTTGGCCGTACAAGCTGCTATACGGTTCGCACAACCTACCAGATGTCATTGCAACAAGAGGCGACTTCTGCCCGTGAGGGCAACTCGTCCAGTCTAGTGATGAGAAACTGGAATTTCGTGTAGCAAACCAAAGTCCCAGGCAAGATCCAAATCTTTCTTTGGAGAGTTCTTAATAATTCTTTGCCGACTCATCATTCTCTAACACGTCGGAATATTCAAGTACTGGATGTGTGTGGTATTTGTGGAATGGAAGGGGAAACCACACTACACTATTTAAGGGATTGCACCTTTGCACGGCAAACTTGGGCGCTAGCCCTGATGCCGTCTCACATATCTTTGTGCCCGATGATTCGATCTGGGAATGGATAACTAAGATCCATATCAGATGGATAAGCCAGAGTTTGAATTATTTGTCACAATTTGCTGGAAATCTGGTTCCACAGAAAGTTGCTGGAGTTTGAGAAAAAAAGAGAGTGAACCTATGGAGATTGTGTGAGCAGCGCAACAATATCTGAATTTCTATCATGAGCATAATCAGGTGCCGAATAACTCCTCCCAGCCGTCGAAGCTTACGGTACAGGGGCCTTAGTGCGCGCCAGCTCCAGGATGGCTCAAGGTAAATTATGATGCAGTTGTCCCAATGTCTAATGGACGTGGGAGGGGGGAGGGAATAGCAGCTGTGGCAAGGGACCACACCGGCCTTAGCTTGGCTTGGCAGTGATGTAAAATATCCACAAGTGTCGGAGTGGAAGAGACGGAGCTGCGGGCTAGCTTGTTGGCCGCAAATTTGGCCAAAAACTTGGGTATGCATCTATCATATTGGAAGGAGACTCGCTCCGTGTTTGCCAAGGCCTTACTACAGTATGCAGTAGTCGTGCGGTCCTTGTCGATAGCTACCAGGTTGTAAGAGATACTCTTGATGGTTTTGACCAGGTGAAGATTCAACATGTTCGCAGAGAGGCCAATAGTCTACCTGATACTCTTTGCCACAACTGTGAACTATATGTTGTTGGATACGATTGTCTGCCGTTTGACTTTAGGGAAAATGACTGATAGTGATACTCTGTTATGCTTCCTGTGATAGTGATACTCTGTTATGCTTCTTGTGCACATAGAAGATGTGCTGCTATTGGGAACTTTGTTTCTCCCTTATTCTCTATGTAATTCTAGTGTAGGGACATGATTTAGGCTTTACATGTATGGTTTGAAAATGTTGATGAAACTCCATCTTTATTTTAAAAAATTAGCTTTAGTTTAGTAACATATTTTTTTTTTTCATTTTTGCTATTTTGTAAAATTTTCGGGGTCTATTTTGAATATATTATAAAATTTGGATTTTAAGTAAATTAGTAATAGAATTGATCAGTGGATAGTAAAAAGTAGTATATGACAAAATCCTTCCTATAAAGAGTGCTCTCATACACTGGTTTCAGACTAGATTTGACACTTCCTTCAAATGTGTGGGAGTTGTGGGAGTAGATGTGCCAATCGGATTTAACCACTAATACTCCCTACATCTCACGTTTGCGGTTGTTAAGATGCGTTTCAACCAAAACTCAGCAGACTACATGAAATACTGCATCTGCATTTGTTTAGGGTGTAGTATAATACAAAGAACAGACTGGAAGTTGCAGAAAAACAGTAATCATAGTTACAAGGAGGCTACAAAGCTAGTAAAATATTTCGAGCAACTTATTACTTGCGATGACTGAGAAACTTACAAACAGTTTCCTGAAAACAAGAAAGCAAACTTCTTCATGATGCCTTCTTCGATTTGTATGACTTGGCGCAGAAAACATATAGCACCAGATTCGCAAAGCTGAGCCCAGACAGTAGCCAAAAGAAGTAATCAAGATGACCTTCATTCAAGTTGTCAGGAATCCACCCAGGTTTTCCCCCACGAGTTGTCAATGATGTAACCACAGTCAGGATGAACGAGCTCAGGTAATTACCCAATGAAGTTGTTAGCAGCGATAGTGCACTGCACAAACTGCGCATGGCATCTGGAGACTGGTCATAGAAAAACTCAAGTTGTCCAATAAACGTGAAAACTTCAGCAGCCCCTAATAGAACATACTGAGGTACTTGCCAGAATATATTCATGGGAACTGGAACAGCTTCGTGCACAATACCGAGTTCTTTGGCTAGATTCAGTCGCCAGATTTCCACAATAGCAGCAGCTGCCATGCACAAAACCGAGAGGAAAAGGCCAATTCCCATTCTTTGCAATTCTGAGAATCCTCTTTCTTTGCCTGTTAACTTTCTCGCAATAGGGACAAGGAACCTGTCATAGACTGGGACCCAGAAGATGACACTAATGACATCAAAAGTTGAGAGAGATGCGGCAGGGATTGTGAAGGAACCAACTTTAGTATTCATAACCATGCCTTGTTCTACAAACATGGTCGACATTTGAGCATAAACAGCTGAAAAGACGATTCCTGTAGCCCATATGGGAAACATACGGATCAGGATTTTCAATTCCTCTACCTGAGTTATGGTGCATAGCTTCCAACGGTTGGAGTAACTTCCGGTTTTGGTTTCTTCATCTGAGATTACAGCAGCTTTATCAAGGCACCTATAAATGAAATAGCACAAGGAGAAAACAGAAAGATGTTTAAACTCCACAATGTGCTTATAAAAGAATACTAGTAAATATAGTACAGCATAAGAAGTATGATCACCAAAGTGATATGAGAATAGCATTTATGAACTTACAAGCAGAAATAATGACACAGCCCAAGTGGTGGAATAAGTTCCGATAAGAAGCTTAAAGTTTACTTGTTAGAGAGCAGCTTAGCTGCAGACAAACTGCACTACATATTCAAATTCTACGGATGACCTAGAGCAAGAGTTCTAGTCTGGTTTTGTTTGGCTCTACAAATCCCCCTTTTTCTCTTTCAAATAAAGAATCATTGTCAAAATTGGTTCAGACAAAATTATTCAAATTCTTAGCTTTCCTCACAAAATTAAGTCATTCAAGCACGCCAAAAACCCACTTCTAAACAACTTAATTCCATGTTTATAGACTTCACTCACCAAACCATAAAACCTAATCCAGAATCCAATTTCTATACTGACAAGCTATACATGTTCAAACGTTATTCTGGTTAGAAGATAAACTAACAGAAAGAGAGGAGATTCAACTTCAAATTGGAGGGATCTATCTGAAAACATATTGAGACATTATATTCATAACATTGAGCCCAGCAAATAATATGTGGGATATGATGCTGCATTAAGAAGTAAATTGTTCAACAAACTTAAAATAAATATGCATCACTTAATTGTCATGTCAAAGTAAGAAGTAAACCCTCATGGAGAGACTTACTATATATAACAAGTAACGATTAAAGAACATCAATATGTCAAAAAAGGCCAAGTTTATGAAAAAGTTCAAATCCGAGCAATCAACATGCAAAAAGCAATAACTTAAAAAACCAGATCAGAATTCACACACAAACACACACCAGTACCTGTGCACGTATGCACACACGCATAGATAGAGAAGTGGACAGATACAGAAAAGGATTGGCACAGATAGTTTATGAAAGGGAGACATGATGCAAAAGAACATTACGTCAATTCATCAGTGTGCAACAGCTTTCTGCTTCCTTCAATTGCACTTTTATCTGGTGTTTCATATAGAAGACCACTATCATTTGGGATAGCCAAATTCCATTTTTGGAACGATGCAGACAGGACCTGACACATTCTGGTAAGCGGGCTTCCCCCAGGCTTCTGAAATCTGTAGAGAGGAGTCCCGCCAAAAAAGCTCGCTATAGCAAGGGCCATAAACACGGCAGGAATACCAAAACCAAGCCCCCATCCTCTATTATCTTGAATCCACACAATCAAGCTACTTGATATAAAAGCACCAATGTTAATTGAAAAGTAGAACCAATTAAAAAAGGAACCCTTCTTGACTCTTTCATTAGGATCTGTATCATCAAACTGATCAGCTCCGAATGACGAAACACACGGCTTGATGCCTCCCGTACCTAGTGCTATAAGATAAAGCCCAAAGAAGAATACTCCATACTGAGCGGGTGAAGCAGATGGGCACACAGAGTCAATACATTCTGGAGGCTTAAATGAAGGTACAGTCGCAGATAGAGTCAATGTACCCATGCCCTGCAAAAACATAGAGAAAGATCAACACAGATAGATAGGTATGCACTGTGCAATTAAAGACACGACTATTGGCGTAATATTCTCAATTCTTGACCTAAAAGAATCTAAAAACAGCTAGTAATAAGGTATTTTTATGACCCACCATCACTACTAGGACGCAACCAATAATCCCACCATTGCCTTCATGGTTAAAATAATTTTAGTATGGTATGAACAGTCTGCATCAAAAATAAATTCTCTTGGGTTTTTTCTTTTTAAAATATGCAAAGACATAAACTACATAGAAATGAGGTGTGAGAATGCACAAACTTTTCAATATTGTGTAAAAAGCAAAAAACAAAAAAAGCAGTTGCAACAGACTGGAGATCAAATGATTGACAGGCTCAAGTGAGGAACATGCTATCAATCTATCTAAGAGAGATAGAAGACATATTTCTTAATATAAGGACAAGAACGTTGCATTAGGTGCAGAGTTTGGGAGATTACAATAAAGTAAATAGTTGAGAATACTGCAATTGTCCAATATCTTCCCCAGTATGCATCAGCCAGTACTGCCCCGATAAGAGGAGTAAGGTAACAAGTGCCTGACCAAGTCGTCACATTTCTAGCAGCTGATGCATTCCCTTGGTGTAACTTCTTGGTGAGATAACTGACAAGATTTGTGGAAATTCCGTAGTAAGCAAGACACTCACAGCATTCAGTTCCTGTCAACAGGGTAACAGATCAGCAACCTAAGACAATGAGTAACGAGAAGAGTGATTAATCTGTAAATACCCAGAATAAAAGTGCATGCCCTCCAATTTCCAGTGTTGCTCTTTAAAACAGGGTTCCCCTTTAAGTCTGTTGAATCATCACAGGTATATAGTCCATTGCTTTTATTCTACCATAAGAAGAAAGATACAATTAGATTTGAGCCCCAATATAGTCATCTTAAGAGCATTTCCACAATAAACTCACCGTCTTCATTCTGATATAGAAACTTACCGCATACAAACATTTCCACAAATAGGGTCAAACTGCCACAGCAACACTGTTTTAATAAGTAACACCTCCACAATATATTCACCGTCTTAATCCTAAGATATATAAACTTGCAGATGATGGATTCTCAAAACATACCATTGATGGTCAAGCATCCCATAGACCCATGTCTTTATGAGTTTATATATCCCGAACATTTAAATTAACTCAAAAAAACCTTTTCAGTTTCATCATCATATTAACATCATTCGTTTCAGTTTCTAAACCAAGCTACGCAGAATCATGATTTAGTTGCTACTTGATACATTCAAACCTGGCCACTAAAGCACAAATCCAAGAAGGATCATTCTGCATCCAATGAGGGATGATTGCCAGACAGTAGTACCTTCAAGCAAGTGGCCACATTCGCCTTCTACAATTTTTCTATTAATGGCCTGGTTTCGTATATAAATACTCTCATCTGTAGACATCTAAAGTTAGCTCCAATTCATACACTCTAAAAATTATCATCCAAAAGTAACATAAGCAATTTCCTTTTCTTTAGACAACATAAAAGTAACATAAGCAGTTCCCTATTCCTTAGACAACATACCTGATGATAAGTTGATTCTTAAATTCAACAACGATTCTATTATTAAAGTAACAATTGCACAGGCCATAGATCCTTCAACTGATCAAAGCAAAGGGACCCTTGATGGAATAAGCTGTTAAATTACTCCCAAACTGTACAGATTAATATAAAAAAAACGATCTTGCACTGTACTATTGACTTTTTTCATCAACTTCACTTTATAATAACGCCAAATAACATTGTTTCATCAGTGGGTTGAGCTCAGTATGAATTAATTAATCCAATCCAGGTAATTGAAAAGAACAGAGCAGATGAACAATAGATGGCAAAATAAGAGCTTGACAAAGGGGAACAAGGATAGAAACCTGTACGAGTCCTTCCTCGAGAAGCAATCGAACTTCTTCGTGGGTACCCATTAATCCCCTCTACCACGTTAGAGTGATAATAGCTTCTTCTTTGCTGTTCTTGCAGCTGAATTTTTTTCCCAGGGAAGGGGGGATTATAAATTATAAATATGGAGAATTAGAGATTATTTTGGATAGAAGAAGATAGTGATGCGTGTGAGGAAGGGGAATCTTAGAAGGGTAAGATGGATTAGAGATTCATCTGCAATTAGGTTTCGATAATGGCCAGGTTGGTGCAGAATTCTATATACGTTTAGACCTGTGGTAGAGGACAGAATTAGCAAGGTAACTTGAAGTGGCAAACTTCTTTGGTCTTGAGTCTTGCCTTTCGATTCCAAGCTATTGTCCCTGAAATCTTGTTTCAATGTTTGATGAATAATATAAATAACATATATAAAACTTATTTAAGATATGCAAAATAATAGTATATATTAACCTTTTTTTAAGATCAAACATTCATGGCAAAGTCTCATATTAGACATTGCTTACAATTAGACATCTTAGACATGAGCTAGTTTGCAATTTACCATAAATCATTTTAATTGAAGATCAAATCTCGCGGGTTATGTTCTGAAATGGGTCGACCGGTATGGATTTGGTTAAATAGATATTTTAGGCAATTTATTTCTTCTCTTCCATCTCCTTTCTCCCCGTTTCTTTTCTTTTTCATTTTCTCAGAAAACTTCAGCGTTTCCAGGAACCGTCGCAAGCTGAAGCATGAAGTATTTGATGACCGATCTTCTCAATGTTGTCCGATGAGCACGGACCTAAGTTTGTGGACGAAGCGAGACTGCAATACTGGAGTTCAAGCTTTCAAAATTTGGGAATCTCGCCCCACTCCCCTTTTTTGTACCAAATTCGAGATAAGAATGTTGTTCTGGGAATGAATGGAAACGATTGATGATGTTTGGGGATGAAGGAATACAAAGATTGGAGTTGCAGATTTGTATTGGGGCAAAGTAAATATTTTGAAAAGATCATGGGCAGCTGGACTAGTGTTTCTCTGTGCAAGGGAAGAAGCAATACATTCAAACTGGGGCATAATTTGTGGCAAAGGTGGGAAAGCAAGGGCCAAGTACAAATTTTGTTTATTAGTTGTTTCAGAATTATGATATAGTGGAGATGGAGTACATATCTTGGTGTAACTTGATGCGTGTATTCACACTTGATTCTTGATAGGTATACCAACAATAGTTTAGTGTATTCTATGTATAGTGTGAAGATATGGTGCAACATGAATTCTGCAAATTTTGGTTGGAACAGTCGAAAAGGAGATGTAAAGAAGATGACAAAAGAGTTTCGTTAGTACCATATCTTGGTCTAAATGTCATAATGTATGTATTATATGGTGAATGGTGCAGCTGTAACAATGTTATAGTATGCATTATGTGGAGAGGGGTATAAAGTTATCGTATAGAAAAACGAAAAAAGTTATGAACTGTGAGATCCAGATAGGAATTAAGGTGGCCGGTACTATATGTAAATCAAAGTAGTTGTTTTTAAGGAGATCGATCATAGTGATTATAGTTAACAAACATAGTAATTTTTTGATCCCAATATAGCACTATGTGTAAGAACATAGTACTTTGGAGAATAACAAACATAATGTTTTCTGTCAATAAAAACATCAAGACCATCATAGTATGTCCAGTTTATAAGATGCATGTTTTATTGAACAAACGTAGTGCTTTTGTTTTTCAAGATATTAATTTTTGTGATCGAACATAGTAATTTGGATTCTCGAGAGTCGAGATGACTATTTTTTGTAAATAAGCATAACAATTTTCTAAGGAGATCATAGTGATTATAATTGACAAACATAGTATAGAGGGAGTATTTTTTATCCCAACATAGCAAATATGTGTAAAGAGCGTGTGCAACTGAGAACACGGTACTTTAGGGAATAAGAAACATAATGCATTCACGAAATATAGTAGTTGTTTGATCAAACATAGCATTCTTTTTGTTATAATGATAGTAGTTTTTCTGAGTAATCATAGTACGTTTGGTTCCTAAAGATACCGGTTTTTTTGAACAAACGTAGAATTTTTTATTGCGAAGATAGTAGTTTCTATGATTAAACATAGGAGATGACATGTTTTGTAAAAAAACATAGTTATTTTTCATCTGAACATAGTATTTTATGTGTAAGAATGTATTGATGCAGATGAGAACACAATACATCGGGCAATAATTAACATAGCGTTTTCAGTCAACACATATAGTAGTTGATGTGATTACACATAGTAATATTTTTGGTTATAAAGATATATAATCATAATATGTTTGGTTCATAATGATACCGGTTTTTATGAACAAAACGTAGTGTTTTTTGTTGCGAAGATAGTAGTTTCCATGACCAAACATAGTAATTTTGGTTCAGGAGATGACAATTTTGTAAACAAATATTGTTGTTTTTTTAACCCGATCATAGTGATTATACTAGACAAACATAATATTTTCTTCATCCCAACATAGTATCTATGTTTAAGAACATAGTGTATATAATGTTTAAGAAATTTGTTTGTCTCTCACCCATTGAGGATATATTATTTAGGAAATAACAAACATAATGTTTTATAACAATAAAGATAGTAGTTACTGTGATCAAACATAATAATTTTATTATTATAAACATTTTATTTGATGAGTAACCATATTTGAGATACCGGTTATTATCAAGAAACATAATATTTTTTTGTTAAGAAGATAATAATTTCATCAAATATAATAATTTTGCTTCATCTTTCATAAGGACCTGTCCATCACATTAATGATTAAGGAGGATAGTCCATAGTTACTCATAGTAAGTTATACTCAAGTAGAGCTAAGAAGCTCATTTGTAACTCATTCACATGTACTGCAGTAAATTAGACAATTTTGAAGTTGTATATATAGTCTATAGGACCAAATACTAGTTGTAGACTGTAGTACATAGTTGGCGTAAATAGGCCACTTCTAATCCAAATTTCAACAAAACATCATTGAGTCCCATTATCCCATGAGCTCTATCATCTTTGGCATTGAGTTTAGCATCAGCAACCCAACTATCCACCATAACCTACTCCTGGTTCCTCTCATCCCCCATCAAATTGAACACTTTTAGTGTTCAAGGAATCTTCAGATCCTTCATCCCCAGTCCCATGACTATCGTCTAAAACCAATATTCCTTGTCCCCGTCGTTTAACGACGATAGTTTGTTGATCGATTTTGTTTCAAGCAGCAGGCGTGTGTTTTGGTATAGAGCAATTTCACAGTAGAGAGAGAAAGTAGGTTTTACTTTTAGAAAAGAGAAAGAGACGTGGTGGAATGTAGAAGAAAGCTGAGGATCTTCCGGGTTATAAGAAGTATATAGTTGACCCGGTTTGGATTTATAACCCGCGGATTCTATTTAATTAGATTTTAGTTGAATTGAGGTTAATATGTAATATTAGAAAACTTGTCTAATATGTCTAATCTAGAAGTATGTCTAATAGGAGACTCACTCAACATTCATTCATTAAATAAAGTGAGAAACGGTCCTAAATACCGTACAGTTGTCTAAATTAATTACATTACAAAATTAAGTTTGGGACATATCTCAGATTAAATGAGGATTTCCAAAAGAGTCAACTTAAATAGTACTACTACTAGAAACAAAAAATCGGGAACTATCTTTCTTTGCTAATGTATTTGCGACATTGTTTGCTTTCTGGAAGACAAACTTCATCTCGATGTCTCCTAGTTATGTCATCAATCTTCTAACATCTGCGAAGATGGTTTGTTGCATTGGTGTTACCATCTCATCCATGTTCCTGTTTACACAATATATTAGTATTTCTGAATCGGTTTGAATTATCCATTTTTTGTTCTGGAGTGGTATAGTAAGTTGGAGGCCTAATTTAAGTGTGTTAACTTCAGTCATATTATGATCCATGTCTCCCAAATATGTTGCACTTGCTCTGACAAAGTTTCCTTCGTGGTTACAAATGATAGCTCCGGCTCCGGCCGATTTAAATTCATTAAATACTGATCCATCGATATTTATGCAGAGTGTGTCCT
>JAYMSM010000258.1:0-12603 GCA_036897885.1 Plantago crassifolia | reverse complement strand
TAAAGAATTAGTAATAGATTAGAAACCAAGTATCAGGTATGTTCACCATATGTATATAATTTTAGCAAAAACCCACATAAGCTTACTTGGAAAAGTATAATCAAGGCCTGAAGAAACTTTGTCTTTTTTTGCTATTCAAATGGGATACCAGGTATTCATTTTTTAGAAGAGAAACGAAAAAATGATAAAAATCTGTAATAGAACAAATTTAATCTATTTCACCTAAACTCAAGCCCCGGGGAAACAATTATAGCTGAAGAACATACATTTTGGAGCGAAATTTTGCAGCTGGACTTAACATGTATAACTGACCAGTATTTGGAGAAATATTGTTTACCTGGATTATTTGATCGTTGACGTTGAGTGTACAGAATATCATCTGATAAATGCTTCCAAGTACTGTTCCATACATGTTCCGGGCTGATCAAACTTTGAGATAACAACAATGTGCAGAATAAGTGTCTCAAATAAAATGCTGAAGAACCCCTAACTGAACTTGCTTCCTCTATGGCAATAATGAATTGCTTGTCATCATCCAGTAAACCTCTAGCATAGCAAGCATCTTTGAAAGTTGGGTACGTCCTTCCTTCGAAGGTTCTTATATCATCGTAGCAAGTGGGTCCCCGCACATGATTAAGTAAAATCCTAAGAAAGTACAACTCATCCTGACTTGGAGAGACATGGTAAATACGACCAATAGCAAAGCGCTGTTCTCTTCGCGTCCATTTACGTGACTGCTTATTCCACACAAACTTTGTTGGAAATTCAATGTACTTTAATTTTCGAGCCTCTGGATCTAGCTTATTGCATTCCATCCACTGCAAGAATTGGGATTCACCTACAGAAGGCCTACTGACAACATCATCTATATCCTGATCTTCTTGGAACACCATATTCTGGTCACCTTCTAGATGGAAGGATAATCGTTCTACTGCAGGAACCCTGTAATGAATGTCGAACTTCAGAATACGCCACACTGCCTCACACGCTGAGATATATCTACCGTCTTGATGATCAGTTATCTCATCGACCGTGCCATCTTGCCTACGATAAGTGACACTGAAAGTTGCCTTGTCAGTGCCCTTGTTGATGTATTTGAAAAGATACTTGATGGATGTGCTTTGGTTACACCACTCGACATTGATATGAGCTCGGTATTTAAGAAGCAAATGCTCATTGTATGGAACAATGAACCTGTTATCTATTGTTGTGTCACCCTTGTCGATCGTGGCACCTGTGTCTCTCCTTTTATAAACCGGATATCCCTCGTCATCAAGAAGTGTTCGTTCATTGAAGCGTTTTGGAAAATGTTTTGAGCACCTTTTCTTCTCAATCATGCATGGAGAATTTGTGTTGGCTGGCCCACATGGACCATGTACCATATACTCCTTAACAGCTTCGTACAATTCCGGCTTAACTTCTTTGTCAGGTATCTCAGCAGATATAACTTGATCAATCTGTTCGGCTTTGTGGTATTTGCATTGCCGGTCCAGGAAAAGCAGGATGTGGGCGTGAGGGAGGCCTCTCTTTTGGAACTCAACAGTGTAGACAACTGCATTGCGTAGGTAGGTAATTAAAAACCGAAAAAAAGTTTACAATCATGTATGGAGAGATGACTAACATAAATGTATAATTAAATGAATATACGTGCAAAGCTGGATTTCAAAATAAATTTTTCCATCCTTTTAATTAAATACTGTAAAATAAATTAATTTTAACATCTTGCAAGGAGGGAGGACGTAACAGACATGTATAATGAAAAGAATATACCTGCACTTGGCTTTCCAAATAGTTGTCTATCCTTCAAATCTTTTATCATCTCATCCAGCTTCATCTTGAACACCCTACAGAGTATATCTGGTCTATCCTCCGGTCGAACTTTTTTCTTTTTGCAAAATCTAACAATCTCTGGCCATTTAGGATTACAGGTGAAAGTAATAAACAAATATGGAAATCCAGTCCACTTTGAGATAGCCATAGCATCCTGAAAGTTTTCAATAGTCCACCTCCTACTCTGGGTGTGTGAGGATGGCAGAACATATGGTTTTCCCACCAATGATGTGCTGGTTTGGCCCTTTCTCTTTGCAGCAGCAATGTTTTTATACTTTTCAGATCGAAGTATTTTTTGATTGTTTCTTATGAAAGCAAGTCTCTTTGTCTCCATTGCTGTACATGAATCAACCAAGAATTGTTGGAAAAGCCTACGTCCAAGAAGAATTGTCGGTGCTTCATCCTTTCTATCTTGGATTCTGTATGCCAAATATTCTCTTATTGTAACCTTGTTCTTCTTCTTTGCGTTCTCCTTGACATGGGGAATATCATCTCGAAACCCATCTTCTCCATATGTGAAGAGAAGCGGATATTGGAACGCAAGATAGGATGGATGGTATTCATTTATCCTTTGCAGTCCTTTACTCTTTTCATGAACAATGATATCTCTCTGGTCGAATTCTGGATCTATGTCATCAACAATTAGGGCTGCAACTTCTGAGGCCGTTGGCAGGTTATACATTCTCCCATCCTTTGCTCTTTTTCCTATAAGTTTTAGTCGAACATTGCCAGCATTTTGTCTACCAATTCTGTCTGCTGCCATTCTGAAGCTCTTTGCAATAGGATTGTAGTCGTCAATCATATTTTTTAGATCATCCACCAAAGCAGGATCAAAATCATTTTGCCCTCCTTTGCTGTAAATAAACATCATAGGTAATAAAAAAATTATTAAATGAGTGCACAGATATGTCGGTGAATCCAATAAATAAATGTAATAATTAATTAAATAAATGATATTACCTGGCTGCGTTCATCCTATTTCTTGTTTCTTCATCCGTGTCATATATATATAGCTGAGAGAATTTTGGTTGGTGGCCGTTGCTGGGGACCAGACCCCCTATACGGTGATAATTCTGACCACCCATTCTGAACGTATAAGGCCCTCTTCCTCTATTGACGCTGTTATCAACCTTTCCTCCCATTGATGTAAAGGAGAACATCATATTATATGATCGTATGCGATCAATAAAATGTTTGCTCAATGGGTGTTTGTTATTGAGTAGATCGTTCAGCAATCTGGGCGGCTGTTGCATGAAGGGTAATTTTACCTTACCCTGACTGCAACACAGACTAAATTTTGGGTTCTTGGTATCGGAAGACTTGTTTAATCTCTCTCCATACCACATTTGTGCTCCACAGTGTTCGCACTCAAAGTTTGGATCACCAATATCCCAATAGCCTGTCACACACGTATAAGATGATTCGATTAATTTGCAATAGTGAAGCTGGTGTAATGGCAGATTATAGATTGTATGTACCTTTAAACAACTGATCTGCAGCTGACATTTCATCAGAATGTTCTGGATAAGGTCAGAAATCAATAAACTAACATTAGGTGCTGAAGGAAAATACAAAACTTATTAGGCAATAATTTTGAAGTATTTAATCTAAAATTTGGAAAGAAAAAAAACAGCTTTGACAAAGTGTAACCTTGGTCATTGTCTGAATCAATATAAGTGGCGCCTGTATATTGATGACTGCTCTCACCTACAAAGTTTGATGTAATATTGGGTTAGAAACTTCTGATTGAAACCGAAAAAAGTAGGTTGTAAAAATCATGTCACACAGACACATGGTATTACCATGGCAATACTGATTGTTGTTGTTCATATTGAATTTGATGTGTGAAAGCTTTATTTGGTGCAATGGAGTAATGGGACGGTAGGAGGCACCAGTCAAAGGAATCCCTGAAGTAGTCATCGCAGGAACATGGATAGTAGGAGGTTGTGGTGCACTATTTCGACAACTGCCTTGCTCCATGGTTAATACAGAGCGAACTGCAATAAGTTATTAATTAAGTTAACGAAATTAGTATAGATATGAGATAGTTCGTAAGTTTATTTATAACAAAAGAAGCAAGTGTTGCTTACCATAAGGGTAGGCAATGGTAGGAGTAATTGGTGTGTAAAAATAACCAAATCTTGGAGTAATTGTGTTAGTAGAATCTGTTTTTGAAAAAAGCATGATTAACTTTTTTTTCATCAAAGTAAGAAAGATGTAATTTTGTGAACGTATGATACCATGATGATCACCATTTAGAAGGGGAGGCAATGCTGGTGCATCACTTCCATTTGATCCTGTTATTCTGCGCCGCTTTTGGTCACGACACATCTTTCTTTCAAACCTTTTATATTTGAATTTGTTTAACTCCATTGAATTCCTGGGAAACAGAAACTACTGAAATAAGAATACGTAGAAGCACGTTTTTGTTGGTTGTGAAATGAAACAGAATACATATAATGAAAGAATGATGGTTAGATGTTTTCAGATGTGAAGATGAAGTTTTTATTTTGCAGTAGAGTAGAATAAATTGAATTCTAAAATTAGGGCAGAGTAAATTATGAACAGCAAGTATAAGTTCAGGAACATGAATGAAGCATGTGAGAATAGATTGGTGGAAAAAATTTGTGAAAGAAAGCATATAACAGAATATAAGACATGAAATATGAAAAATACACCTGGTGAGGAGGCTTTGCAAGCGAAGAGATCAGAAGAAAGTAAAATGTGAATCAACAGCAGGTAAAGTTATGCCCTGGGGCTGTGAGAAGGAATACATGAAGATGGGAAAATGGTGTAACAATAATTTCTGGTGGATTAAATTTTGTGACAGTTAGATATGAAGGTGGTTGAGATTAGTTTTGGTTCTGATTTTTAAATTTTGAAGGATATCGGTTTGAAGGAAGTTACATGTTTAGTAGCAGTTAGTTAGTTTATTTTTTTAATTTTGTTGTGGATGGAATTGTTAATTAGAAATTTAGCTGTTACTAAAAAATGATTGCATTTGGCGAAGGTAGAAAATTGGTGAAACTTATTTTGTGGGTCACAGGTAAGGTTTGAGAGAGTGTAATTTGGGTAAATTGTTAATTAGTTCACTTATTGCCCTTTGCACAGCCTTATTTGGTTATGATTTGTAGAGGATTTTGGCATTTTATAAGTAATAACATTAATAATTTTTGAAAAAGATTAATTAATTATGAAGGTTTGAAAGTACTGCGTAATTAACCATCCATGTGTTATTGATTCTTGCAAGTCAGGATCTGAACATGATGAAGAAGTAAACTGTTTGTCAAGAGTAAATGTTGATTTTGTAGAAAGAGTTTCAGCTAATATGATAACATCAGTGGCCAAGTAATGTGGATATCTGATAATAGTTAGAGTAAGTAGTTGCTGGACGGCCTATCAGCACAACAATTTATTGGACTTCACGAATTTGACGAAAATATGTGAGACATTCTATATGAAAGTGCAATAAACTTTGAAACGTAGAAACCATATCATTTTAGGTAAAAATTACTATATTGCAACATCCCTGGTCGAGCGGTAACATTGAAATGCAGAGAACTAATAACTATATAAATGATATTGTACTATAGTTTCGCAGTGCAAATGGAATAAGTAAAGGACTGGTACTAAATAGCATTGTAATTAGTTGGGGATGAAATTTGTTGCCTTCTATTTCTCCTTCTTTGGTCTCTTGGTAGTTGAGTCTTTTGTGTTGCCACTAATTGGTTGTTTGACTTCTTTGTGTGCATCAGCTGTAGTTGTAAGCTGGGATCTTTTTTGTGGAGTGACAGCTTCATTGGGATGGTCTGAAGAACTCCTTGCCGTTGTTGCAGCAGTCGAAGCCTACGATGTAGAAACGAAAAGTTGTTAGGATATAAATGAAAGAAAGGTCTGATAATCGAACAACAGAGTTAGTTGAATTACATAGTCAGTAAGGTGAAACGGAAAAATATACCTCAGAGTTGAGCATGACGGAGGATGATGAAATAGTATCAGCTTGTTGAGGTGGTGAAACACTTTCCTGTGTTTAATGTATGCATAAATGTTGTGTTAGTAATAATACATATAGTAAATATGTAGGAGAATGTGGATGTGGTTAGCTTACAGAAGATTGCTGCATCATTGTCTTAAACTTGGTGATTAAGTTCTCATCACTGCTAAGGGACCTGATAGAATAATCTGTTTTCTTCTTCGTAAGATTGTAATCGGGATCAACAGTAATACGGAAAATCCACTCCTTGTCACAGAAAGTGTCGAATTCATCTGGAACGTAATCGTCCCTTCCTTTCTGAAATTTTTGAGTAAATAAGAAACATCATCTAATGTCGATGTAAAAAAGTATAATGTGAGGGTGGGTATTTGATTGAGTGCAGAACCTGAGAGAAGCTGTTCAACATATCAGCAGAAGATTTCCCTAACAGAGATTTGGCTACAGACTCAAAGAGGACAAAGCAAGTATTTCCACTATCATCAAAAACCTGAAGTTTGACGTGGTACCTGCGAGAAATGTACAGGAAATGAGTGTACTTGAAAGTAGACATGTATTTGTAGTTCATGTAATCATCTATTTGCACTTACGTAGGGATAAGTTCTTCAATTTTTGTTCTGCACCGTGGGCAGATCTCATCTTTCTTCACTCCAAGAGCTTTTTTGTGGCAGTTGTTGCAAGTGTTGTAGTACCACTCATCGTCATCAATTTGAAACACGTGGGCCAGCGTCGTGTAAATCCCAGGCTGAAACAGGTGAAGTTAGTAGGAATATGCACTTGCAGGTTGGCTGAGTAGATATATGGAGTGAATGAGATACTTTGAATACCTCTGAGCAGTTGATTATCTCGTCCACTGTTTTGTAGCTACTTGGAAACCATACCTCAAGATCAACATCCTCTGAGTCGTCATTGTCAGCGCTGATTTAGGAAAGTAATGCGGCTTCATAATGCAGTTTTAGAAGGTTGATAATAGCCATATTAAAATCGAACATTGGTTTGAGAATTTTTACCTGTGAAGAAAAGCAGTGATGTCATCCGAAGCATGATCCATGAAAAGAATTGTCGGGCCTTTCATAGTTCCGACACGGAACACATCTGAATGTAACATATATTTGAGTCAGATGGAGGGAAAACATGAATCAGGGTAACCAATAAAGAAAGCATAAGAAATTAGCAAAACGAAAGGCAACCTTTAAATTTTGATACAGAGACGAACTGAAGGGCAATAGTGAATGGATCTGTGCTATGATGCCTTGAGTCAATGAACTTGATGAATTCATCTGCGTATGACTCCCACAATATGCATACCAATTTTCTGCCACTGTGTAAAGAGCAAAAAATTTAATACAGTTGCATGCGAATACATTATATGGGAAGACCTATTGAGAAAGGAAACATTACGCATTATCAGCAATGGTGACTTCAAGCTTCCTAGCATTGCATGCTGCAACATGTTCAATGGAAGCGTGACTGCTATACCTTCCAACCACATCTGGGAAAAACATATAATGAATACGCTGATATCCGCATCAGAAAAAATCAGAATTTGGGAACACAGATATACATTGAACAAATACCTAAGGTAAATTGAGCATCAACTTGAGGAATTTTGTTAAACCTAACAAATCTAAAGCCATGGCGTGGAATGTTGTCTGCAGCAGTGATATTGGAGACTTTCGTATTAAAACCAAACTCAATCTTGAAAGGATGGTTGATCCGTGCACTTTTGTATGTTTGCTGGTTGGCTGCAAGCTTGAAGTTACTTATCTTATAAATCTGTCCTTCAGTCAGTAAATCCGTAAACTTATGTGATAGTTGTTGTCGGACCGTAGCGAGAATGTGTGATGCCTGATTTAAAGGGTGTTGGAATGCGTAAGCTTGGAAATAAATCCATGGTAATTGTATGAAGAAGATGAAACGGTGAACCTACAGATTTTAAGTACCTGAGCATCCATAAGGATCATTTCGAAGCCTCTTTGTTTATGTTGACGATCCACAACAGTGTAAAGCCTTACCAGCCTAACAGTGACAGAACATAGTTTTGAATTGTCGTCAAGGTCAGCAATGGACACTTCATCGTTGCGAGAAGCCATGACCTGCATGTTTTTATAGCATTAATGTTAGAATACTGAAAAATGCGTAGTTATACATACATACTGTGAAAAAGTAGCAGAAGTACAGAATTGAGAAGTTACAGGTAAACTTTGGTGTGTGTATGTGTTCAATAGCTTGTGCAATTGTGCTTGGTTGAATGCTAATTAGTGAGAAATATATAAGCGTGGGAGTTATGGATAGAGAAATGATGGAGGAAACTGTTTGTAGTGGATGTATTCCCTAAATAACTGTATTCCCAGTAGAGTTAAATTTAGAGAGGTGTTGTAACTGAATAATGGAAAGAAAAAAAATAGAAGCTGAATTACATCAGTCGATGCATCTCCTAAAGGCCAGTAAAACAAACATGTGACAGAGTCCGGACTCCGGAACACACAAAGATAAATAAAACTAAGATGATGATCATAACATATATATGCATTTTATTTTATTTTTGTTATATATAGGAATTTGTAAACAAAAATCATGACAATCCAATAATGAAAGATAATTAATAAATCAAAAATTGATAATGGAAGTACATTGCAGATTAGGAATGTATCAAACAACCCAACAATTAAACAGAATAAATTAATTAAAAATTGATAATGGCAGCACATGGAACTTCTCGCAGGTGAAGAATTTGGGTAAATATGAGCATAGGCAGAATGGAAACCAACTCTGAATAAGAAATTACCAGTAATATTATGGTCCCGCCTCAAGATTGATAAAATCTCACTAAATTCCACATTTGGAGGACGACAAAGACGGCAACAAATTGAAATTGAGATGACCCATCTCAACATCTGGGATAAATCGAGAAGACCCATCTTCACGGAATCTGGGATGAATCGTAAAAGCTTCGAAATAACGTTACACTACCGATGTGAACTTGATTTGCAGAAAGGCCGACACAGTCGATGGGCGATGGGGACGGAACTACCAAAGCAGCATTGATTGATTTTCAGGTGAAGCCTTCATTTTGCTGAAATCCAACATTAAAGCTGTTAGACGAAATGTAGAGGTTGTGAAGATGAGTTTGGTAGTAGAAGAATAACTGAATTTGGGAATTTGATTCCTTCTGTTGTGGCAAATCGTTACTGACGGAGAAGAAATGGGTATAGCTTGACTATATTTGGGAATTGGGATTTGGGAATGGATAGGAATGTGAGTAGCTCTTTTTTTGTGCTTTTTAAATGCAATTTCTTGTCCTTTTTAAATGGAAAAAATGCAAGACACCCACAAAATGACACATTGGAATTGTTCCAGGTGGCAGAATATGGAACATGCCAAGTCAGGAACCGGGAACTGAGATTTTACATATTGGATTTGCTAACGCATCTACATCGGACGACAGTTTTGATTGGCAGCCTGAGAAGAATTTCAAGAACTACTGAATCAGGCAACTCACTTGCTGCAGCAGAAGAGGAGCCTGAAGTGCAGGATTGTTCGTCTCTATAGCTGTTAGGATCGTAGTTTCTGAATCCGTCTCGGAAATTCAGACAAGGGAAGATGAGATTGAAGATTGAGTGCAAGAAACTAATTGACATTGTGTGATTCAAGAGATATAGCAAATGATGTTTTGTTCTGTATTTTGTTAGTTTTACACTGAGGAATCATGAATTAGTCCAAAAGTCATAAAGACTACAGACAGAACATAAATCTTATTGACAGAGCAGAACGTTACATAAATAACTTACCATTAGCATATTGAACTCGGGACTAATATTTGTACCTTAAAATCCTACCATAATTGAATTAGATGGGAATCTAACTATATTTTCTATGCCTCTTTGCGCAAAAGAACTCTACAAATACAATTACTAGACATTTCACACACTAAACTTAGATAGTCTAACCGTTTGGTAAGAATCATATTTTCATGAAATCCGGTTTTTCCGGAAAAAAAGGTAATATAAGTACTCATTCTCAATTTTAAGTTCTCAGTTTGGTAGGGCTTAAAGCTGCTACAATTGTGAAAGCCCACAATTCTCGACCATTGACCATGAAGAAACAAGCATAGTTACTATACAAAAACCGGGTTTCAATCCAATACCACTTCAAAGTAGGTATTCAAAGATGGGAAGAAAGTGCGCTTTCATGAAAACGAAAACCGGTTTTAAACGGGTTTTCATGAAGCATGTCGTGGCTGCTTGTGATTCGTTGAGAGGTTTGAGTTTGAGATATAAGGAGTGAATATCAGTTTTATTTTTTCTGTTTCTCGCTACAAAACGTTGAGTTCGCACGTTATTGGACGATGAAAACCGGTGTTATGTCCAACCAAACGCTACGGGTAAGAATATGTTTCGCCAGTTAAGGCAGTGGCAATAGCCAATGCAGCTCTGGAAAACATATTTGTTTCAAATTATTCATTTCATATCAGCCACTGCTAGGCTGCTAGCCATTGTCCTACACTGGGCGGAAAATTTGATGAATTGGGCGAAAAAATTGATGCCATTGGGCGGAAATTTCAAACCAAAAACAAACAGAAATGATCGCGTAGATAGATACAAAGAAGAGAATACATTGTGAATCATTAACGATTCTGTTGGATTTGATCTTCTCAACGAGCCGTGATTTGAATGGAGTCCGTCGCCGTCCTCCGCTCTCTGCAATGTCAGTTTCCTTCTCTATCAATTTTTTGCGTGTGATTTAGTTAATGCTTGATTACTTGCTGTAATCTGTTTGATTTTCAGTTTCATGACGATTTGAGATTCCAAGTAATTTACAATGAGGATTATAATCTGGGATTAGTCAATTTTAGGTTTTGCGGCACTATTACTTTTGCATTTTGTAATCTTAAGAGAACTGCGTAATTTAGAGATTAGGTGGTATCTAGGTTAAGCCCTAGAAGGTTTACTTACTAATTCTATTAGTCCATGAACATGATCTCGAGGGAAGCTATTTCCCTAGCATGAAGCTATAGTTTTCGACCCTTTTCGATCAGTAAACACCTGATGGTCTTTTTCCTAATTTTGTCTCGGAGTTCAAATAGAAAAACGGTGTGGTTTCGCGATTTTCAGCTAAAAACGTGTCGTAAAAGTTTCCTTATGTTTCAAATGTGCTTTTATTCGAGATGAAACGTTTTGTAAGTATAGTTGAACAGCTTGAAATATTTGAGAAACCAAATGCATTTGGAAGACGAGTTTGGTTGCGTGCATCATTTTGATCCTTTGTGTTCTTTGCTTGTGGGCGAGGGAGTCAATTGTGGTTAGAAAATTGGAACGATAACTAAGAGAGGAGTCCTGTTACAATCTTTAACTCTACATTTCCTTTCTCTTTTGTGTTAAACTCAAATCTTGGTATAAACAGGTTTTTTTTTTGGGTCATACATAACTTTGAAGGAGTCGCCTACAGTTATACAGTTCTAGGATTTTCCAGAATTAATTGCTGAGATAATCAAATATTGTATTTCTGCTTTGTTCTGTATCATTGGTCCAATTTAACCAAACGATTTCGTATGAATATATGTTCTGCGCTAGTTTTGAACCTGTTTGTGTGCAATCAATTGTTTTAGGTGCTATCAGTCCAAATTCACGGGTAGTGTTTGGAAAACCATGCAATACAGCCATAACCAAGCTGGCTCCAGGTGGAAAGACTATGTCATGTCCAAACAGGCAGAAGACTGTACTCGTGTCATGTGTTAAGGCGTCTACAACTTCAGTGACTCCCATGTCAAGCAGTGAGTTATTTCCTTTATAGAACATGTATATCAATTCATTATAAACAGTATATCTATTTAGGTGATACACTGAATCTAGTAGAGCTTTTATCCTGTCAGCTAATGGACATGGCTTGCTAAATAAGAACAAACCATTTATTGCGACTTTTCCCACAGGCTTTGAGGTAATCTTGATGTTCTATTACTCATTTTCATTTGAATATATCTTCTGATACAGATCATAGTGTTATAACCCAACTCCTAGACAGACCTCTAGGAAATGATATTTCGTAATACATAAATCCTGATAGCAAACAACTTTGGAATTGACAAGAAACTCAAGCACCTCGAACAATTTGGGTGGTTTTCTCAGGATCAATAAATGTATAGCGAACTGACAATAACGTGATACATTTTTTGTTTCTCAGAAATGTTGATAATTATTTTATTACGATATAATGATCAAGAAATTTAGTAATTTGCAATATCAATCTGCTGCACCTGGAAATGTTCATGCTGTTTAACTTGAATTAATTGCTGGTATAGTCAATAAGGGAGAAAGATCCATAATGACATTTTAGACATCAACTGTTATGTGATTAAATGGAGGCAAAATTTTGCTGATCTCGGTTTGATTGTAAATATGGAATTGCCCAGTAATATAGTAACACAGATACTCTGCTGCACATAAAGCTACCTATTTCTATTCTTTATGTGCACTTACGATCACTCTGCAAATGGGATCTCATCCATTCCATCTTGCCTTTGCTTTCTGTACTATAGCACTTGTGATCGCCATAGGAATAGTTGCTTTAGATGTTCCTGTAATTTAAAATTCATCCTTTTTCTACAGTTTTGGATGCCACTTAGAAGTGATTCTTCTTTTTATTTGTGTTTTGTGGTCCTACTCACATTTTGATGCTAGACTCTGCTTGAAGAAATCTGTGATGAGACAGACATTGGTCAGCTTAAAGTTAAGGTAAACTTGCTCGTTGAAATAAAACCAGTTATTTATCTTTTGCGGTAAGAT
>JAYMSM010000257.1:0-12614 GCA_036897885.1 Plantago crassifolia | reverse complement strand
AAAAAAATATTAAACCCTTATCCAATAACATAGCCCAAGTCCCCAAATCATATATTTAACCTCGAACCTTGATGGAACTGTAGAAATAGACCATTACCCACAGGTTCGGGCGGATTTCCAGCCTACGGAGCCTGAGATTCTCGCCCGCTTGCCCCCACCTTATGTCTTAGTCGTGAGCCTGCAGGCCAGACTAGCTGATCCATATCCGTGCATACGAGTTTAAGAGACAAGGCTGTCTAAATGGCCCCGAACATCTACTCCATCAGCCCACAACTTATGTGTATGTCGCTAGCCCCGAAGAAAATGAGCCCTCCTCCATGAACATGGCCCAAGTGCCCAAATCATAGATTCCACCTCGAATATTGTTGGACCTGCAGAAATAAAACGTAGAGCACAGAAACGGGCTGCCACACAGCCTCCGTAGCATGAGGGTCTCTCCCGCAAGCCCCAAACTAATGTGTTTATCGTGAGCCAACAGACCATACTACGTAATCGATATACATGCAGACGAGTTCATGAGACGAGCCTGGCTTAATGGCCCGTACAACTACTACATTAGCCCACAACTTTTGTGTATGTCGCGAGCCCCGAAGACCATGAGCCCTCGTCCATGAACGTAGCCCATGTGCCCAAATCATATATTTTAACCTTGAATATTTATGGACCTGAAGCAATAGAACCTTACCCACAGGTGCGGGCGGCCTTCCAGCCTCAGGAGCATGAAGGTCTTGCCCGTGAGCCCCACCTTATGTCTGAGTTGTGAGCCAAATGAGCGGACCACCTGATCCACATCCGTGCATAGGAGTGGAAGAGACAAGCCTGGCTAAATGGCCCAAACTTCTAGTCCACTAGCCCACTACTTATGTGTATGTCACGAGCCCCCAAAGACCATGAGCCCTCATCCATGAACATAGCCTAAATTACCCAAATCATAGATTTAACCCCGAATATTGTTGGACCTAAAGAAATATAACATAAACCACAAATACGGGCTCCGATCCAGCCTCCGGAGCCTGAAGGCCTCGCCCGCGAGCCCCCACCTTATTTGTTTGCCGAGAGCCAACAGACTAGAGTACCTGATCCATATTCGTGCATACGAGTTCATGATACGAGTCTGGCGTCGTGGCCCAAACATCGAGTCCATTAACCCACAACATATGTTCATGTCGCGAATGGGATTCATCCTTCTATCACCATGATCCTATTACCCAAACTATGAGGTAAAGACATAATCATTCCATTACTAACACCGGACCCCAACTACGACATCTCTAAAAAACTTTGTGTGTCAAAGTGGTCTAACCGAAACAACTATTTATATCGCAGTCTTAATCCAAAAGTATCAGAGCTAGTTACCTCTGCACAATCAATAACTAGAAACAATAAACAAATGTAACTAATATAGAGCGCTTCCCCATATACATAGCCCGCATTAGTTTAAATGACACAACTTTCATTAATATATACTTATGCGTAATATTAGGAACATAATCATTAAGACAATGAAAAATAGCATTGATTAATATAGTGCTAGGGAGCATCATAAAACAACGAAAACAACTGAGTTACAAATTTGATTCAAAAGCATATATAGTTCAAGATGCTAGCACAAAGGCCGCATCTACAATATCCTCCACTGGCCACTGGAGACTGCAGACACAACATATATGCATTACCTAAGCATCCATAGACTAAGACATACATATCAAGATTAACAATAAAGCATAAAAGAGTCATTAAACTTCATAAACTATTTTCCGCCTGGACCATACCCTGCATGCATCAGTTAATACCATCAGACTAATGGCCTTCCAAAAGGATCACATCCCAAGTGCTTGTGTAACGCATGTTCTAGATGAAAATGCAGCTATCACCACCGATAACATGGTGAGCCCTAACAAACTTCTCCCAACCACGGGTAATCTCACATATCTCATCCCCAAGATCTATAATAACGCCAATAGCATCGTTCCCATCAATTGATAATGATATAGGATTCTCTCCAAACAACAAGTTCGAGTGCGCAAAGAGGAAAGGAACATGCTGCATAGAGTGGAAAAAAAGAAACATTAATTAATCCAACAAACACTAACGAGTTTACGAAATTATCAAGGATCCACAGAGCCTTGGAAATGTACTAGAGCGGCACCAGGCAGAGTGTCTATGTAATCAACATCCACGGTACAGTGTGTGTGTCTCTGACTATCATCAATGTCAAGGTTGCATGTGACAGCAGGAGATAAAGCTGCCGGTGGAGCTGGAGCGGGTACAGGTGGTGGTGGTTGTTGAGCAGCGGCCCTGGAGGACTGTGCTCCGTGAACTGCAAACAATTAATAAACAAGCAGTCAACTAAACCACACATACACTCTAAATTAAAATTACCGTCCCGAATATTAGAATCTGGATAATTCACAGCAAACAAATAAGTGCAATTGGAAAACTAATATTGGCTAAAAGTGTTAAACCTTCTGACTGGAAACCCTTATCTTTTCCATAGTTATCAAAGTGCTTCTCAAAAGCCTTCATTGCAGTCCAAGTATCAGCATCAATCGAGGGAACCACGTAGTCAGATGGTTTAGCGGCGCTCTTCCTCTTCTTGGATGAACTCCCTGCATTTACAATAGGTTGATCAGCTGTATATCTTATATAATCTGAAGGCCTCCTTTACCAAATGTTAATGATTTAAATATGGAAACGAAAATTAGTTTGATCATATAATTTTAAAAACCTCACCAGCAACACTATCACTGAAATCCGCAGCATTCAAGTATGTCCGCTTAGACACATTGACAGGAGAGCTCTCTGAGAAATCGAGGCTCCTAACTGGAATATCAAATGCACCAATCCTAGCAGCTGAAGAAAAATGTAAATAGTATCAATATGTAATCTAAAATGCAACTTCGTGAACTAAATATTCGGCGAAGGCAGAAACTCACGCATTGAAGCTTGAGAATTCCTCGAGTTAACACTCTTCATTATCTGACTAAGTGAAATCTGTGAAGGATTCACAGCTCCAACAGAACCACAAACATCCTAGCCTTCATTTGACATACTCTCATGGGCTGGAAATGCTTTCTTCATTTCAGGAGACTTGAACTGCACAACATCATCATCAGTCAGGTCGACTAGCACAGGCGTAGGCCTGTAAATCTGCTCGCCATTAACCCGGTGCATCGTCACATACAAGGTCTCAACTTTGTCGTAAATGAACATTAGGGTGTCCTGGTGTGTGAGTTTAAAAGCTTTAATAAAATCACCCCAACCACCAGTTATGTAAAGGGCACCCTTCCTCACCTTGATTTCTAGTTCCCATACTTCACCATCAACTGCTACAAGCTTGAACCTGCGTAGCTCGTGAGACGTGTGGTCCCTCACAAAATGATCTGGGATCCTCTACATTGTTAAAGGAAGAAATGATTTAGTGGCTGTGTTTGTACAAAACAAAATATATATTCAAAATACAGAAAAAGGAATTTCTCAATATAAAAATCTATTCCATGAAACACCAAGAAGTTATATTCCAAATTCAATATGTAGATTTGTCTTCAGAAGAAACTCCAAAAACCAATTCATAATATCTGTCAAAGATCTAAGATAATGAAACTAATTGACGTACCTTGTGAGCGATAACTTATTTTTTTAAAAACAGTAAAGAAATAAAGCTCCATAACCAAAAAAATACCTTATTCAATACAACTCTCTTAAATGCTAATGATATCCAGTGAATTTATGTGAACACTAAATGTGGAATATTTATCACCAATCATTGGAACATGTATAAATGCTTCAATAAACGGGAATCATAAATACATACTCTCAAGAACACTAAAAAAAATTCAAACACGTTATTGTACTAAGAAAAATTGCATGCCATTGAAATTAACTACAACAACAAAAAGAAATCTAAACTCTCATTTAATATTGGATACCGGGAGCAGAACAATAGCAGACAATTACGATATGCAGACATATCATTTCAGCTAAGATAGTCAGTTCCAGACACCAATTGACTATGTTATGGGATAACCTAATGAAGGAATAGCTTAAAACTCACGAGGAATGTCTCTTCCGGAGAAGATAGCCTGATGTTGAATGAGGCTAGACCAAAACAAGGGTGTTTGCTCGCCATCTCCATCTGCACCTGATTGCTCGCCATTGACATCTTCGTCTCCATGAAATTGTAGTTTTTGCTTTTTTTTGAAATATTGAGAAGCTAAGATAGCTGGAGGGATGAGTTGATATTTATACCAAGTAAGGTAGACAGGTGTATGCAACAAGTGGATACACGTTTTGTAAATTGAAAATGTCAATGGTAATTAGGCTTAATTACTATTAAGTTAATTTGGATTTAATCCACCACTAATTGAATGGTGGGAATACATACAGAAAATGTAACACGGCCACATTAGTTGATCTGTGGAATCTATGGAATTCCAGATTAATATTTCGATTATTGTTAAGACCAAATAATTTTTTTTAGAAATGACCAAATAAATTACATGACTAACACCAAAAACACTAATCCTCAAGACACGAAAGGTTTAAGAAATTCATAAACGGGAGCCGATTCATTAACACCTACAAATTAATAACAATTGTAAGAATAGATAAACACTAGTACAAACATATTCCCGACTTAACTAATTTGTGTACTCATAAACAATATGGGGGATCGTCAAAAAAAAATGCATGTAATTACTTCCATCAAAATACAATAAACAACAATACATTACCTCAACAAAATAAACTACATGAAAAAAATGGACCTGGGATGCATGAACTATTGTCCATAACACTAATCCAGTGGTTCAACATTTATTTGCGAAGCATTTTTATTAAACTCCCTTCTAGCTGAAGGATAGTATTTAGGTACTTAGTGTTAATATGTAAAACCTCATAACCTAGTCCAAATATCGATTAAAACATTCCCTAACTTGAAAAAGCAAAAAAAAAATGCTTAAACAATTTCTCTGATCTCTTGAATGTCATAGAGTTTCATAGTTAGTGAAGAGCAATAAATGATGTACTGTTGCAGTGATAAGACATTGAAAAGCCATTAGGCTCATGGACTCTTGGGCAAAGGACTCCTAGGCTCTTAGACTCTTTGACATGGACTCATGGACTCAGGCCCATGGACGAATGGCAGCTGGGCTAGGCATTAAAACATACTCATGAGCCTAAAAAATCTTGCTACGGGCCATGGACTCACAGCTACTCAACTCAGGCAGCGGCGAACAAAACACCAAAGATATAATATGCAGGCTGTGAGTTAAATTGGTGTGCCACAGATTACAAATTCAGATTCTGCATTTACAAAAAAAACTGTTCGAATATATTCTACAGAGAACCATTAAAGAAAATACAGAAACCACTACACACACAAATACATTGTTCATTGTAGTTTAGAATATTGTGTGAAGAAAACAAGCCGAAAAAATGGTTTTCGGCTTTTGGTGGAAAAAAAACGATTAAATACAGAAGCTAACTACGTATCTCAACAGATCACACATAGTTATTCTTTACGTCACTGACTAACTACACTAATGGGCGGTATGATTTCGTCCCTAATTATGTTGCCGTATCAATTGATTAAGTCGAGGGTTACCCATAGTACACAAAAAACACGCATTGTATGTTAAGCTTACTCAAACCACGGTTTTCAAGAGAAACACAATGTAACCCATACAATATATTATTTATCCTCCAATAATACCAACTACACCCTCACATTTCTTAATGAAAAATTGGCAATCTATACACCATTATTTAATCATGAACAGCTACACTTCGAAGCGCATAAAATGAAATGCCAAAATAGGATTAATTAACCGGAACAAATTCACCATTACGAGTTAGTTAGTTGAATAACACATCCGTTCGAAAAAGAAGGTTTCAACCAAAAACAAATGACAATCTGATGCGCACATTACACAATCTAAAACATGCAACACCATCAAAGTTCCTCCATCCATACTTGTACAGGAAACCCTTTGTAACTGTCAAATATTTTAATGCATAGGCTTACTTTCACATACGAATGAACAAACATCTAAGGGGCCTGATTCTTCACAGCAGTGACGAAAAGTTCAACCATCCTAGCACGTTTGGCACCACCATGCTCCTTAGACCACTGAGTGTGTAACACATGCTCATCTCTTATAAGAGTCTCTATCATGGAACACACAACTATGCCGCAATCAAGAGTCCCTACGATCTGTTGCGGCATATGCTACCACTGGATGAGATGTGTTTCCCAGTTTTTTTGGAAGAGCTTCAGCTTCTTTGTTGGTTGTGAGAACTTTATCCTCCACTCGATGTGGTCAACCTAAAATGATAGATTCAGATGTTCAACATAAAATCGGGAGATTAGTCTACTACTATTTGCACCCAATTGGAGAGACAGAAAGCCTTTCATATCCCAATACTGATGAATATGTATTTACATAGACTCACAAGTAAGCGAGCAGCATTGAAATACTCATCCGGCGCGTTATTCCCAGCGTACATAGGGTTGTAGAACATCCATGCTCAGTTAGAAACAGAGAAGGTGAGTAATGTCCAATGGTTACCATAATTAGTACGTGCATCAAGAGAACCAGTAGAGTTCACTGGGATTATCCAATGATCGTAAGTTAATGCTTCCTCTAATTTTCTGTCCAAGAACTGATCAACAACCAAACGGTGGTTATTGTCGAGCTCACTACGAGCAAGATGCATCTGGAAAACAGTCAATTGGAAACTCGTAGGTTAGTATAGCTATTAAAACAAATGCAGATTATAACAAGAAAGCCAACGATGCTAATGCATTATTAAATAGAAAACATTGTGCTCTAACATGTTCTCCAGAATTTATTGAGATTAATAATCTATCACAACATTAAATGCGTCCTTATGTGCTTCCACAAACAAACAATCGCATAAAATATCATACAACCAAAACAAATGCAGCTAATATGTACATGGCATAATCTGGCAGTTTTAGTGTCTAAAATTACGCAATCAGTGACCTTCAGACATATATTTCCTATATATTCCATATGTGCTTGTAAAAGTAACTTACCCACAGAAAGCTACGAAAAATATATTTCCTCCTGCTGAGTACAGTGCGATACATTGTCTTCTTCTTCTCCTTCGCAACAATATGTGTTATCAAAAGACACCAAGCATCTATAATCTGAAAACAATAAGATCAGACTTACTCAGGGTATAATAATTAGAAGGGCTGTGATTGTTGTGAGAAGTATAGGATTCATCCATAAATTTGAAGAATATAACTTACGAAATCATCAATTCCACGGTCGCTCAGTAAAACCTCCTGATGCTTAAGATTTATCCCTGTATCCATGTATGAGTTATGCACGACCAATATTGTGTCGCTGCAAAGTAAAGATCAGTATTAGACACTATTATGCAACATTAACGATAATCGTTCAAAAAAGCAAAAAGAAAGGAAGGCCTTACTTCGGAATGGTTTTCTTGAATTGGTCTATAATCCATTTCAGGACATTAGCTTTGGACATACTATAAGCCGGACAATCACGATCCACTGACATAGGCCTTATCTCGTTATCATTGCATTTTGGTTTACACAGGTTCACGTAGGAGAGGGGGATTGGGGTCCCTAGGTTTTTCTTCTTCCTGGCATTGAGCATCGTCCTATCCTGAACTCTACTAATCATTGATTTTTCACTGACAGGTGATTCACTACTGATTACCACCGGAGAACAAACAAGGTCAACAGTATTCATAGGCTCAATCTTGACATTACTTGGGTTAAATACAAGGTTTTTTATTTCTCCAACAAAAGTCACAAGGCCTTAGATGTGCAAGGAGACTGGCATAAACAATCATTTCGTATCTGGGAACTAACAGGAGACAGAAACAACGCAGTACCTTGGATATCCCCAAATGTCCGGTCACCAGCATTGGTCAAGGGAAACCTATCAGGTGTTTGGATTTTGGTATCAGAAAAACAAGGACCAGTACTTGTACTTGGGCTCTTGGAGTTTGACCGTGCTTGGGATGCCTGATTCAAACTTACAGGTTTTCTGTCAATATTCACCAAACCAGATCCTGTCCTCACGCTATTTCCACTCGTTGTATCACAGGTTAGTGGGCTGCGTAAACCCGATGACACCTCGCAGTAGTTTTCATTGTTTTTTTCCAGATTTTTAATTTCACACCTAAGCTTCTCATTCTCAATTGATAACTTAAGCTTCCTTGTATTGTCCTCAAGGTGGATCTTATTCAGGCGCTCATTGTCTGCATTAAGCAGCAAATTATCGGCATTCAATCTCTCAATGCGATTGAGAAGCTTCCAATTTTCCGTGGTCAGTTGTGAACACTTATGCTTGTCCATTTCAGACTGGTTATAGAGCCTTGTCACAGTAGCAGATTTCTCGGCTACCGTGGCAGACAGGTCGTACAGCTCATCGTTGCTTTGCTCAGCAATGATAGCTTTTTCCCTTAAAATTTCCTTCTCGGCAGCCGTGTCTTTTACCTCCAAATCACATGTCAACTTCAAAATCCTTTCTTCCGCAGAGGCTAAACTAAGCTCCAGTTCATTTATACGTGCCTCGCATACCAACACATGCTTACTCAGATCTTCTTCAGCCTTCAAGGGAATCTTACCAAAGTGTAGTAAGTTCATGTTCAGCGGGGTTGTCTTTTGTGCGAGCGTCACTTGCTAACTTCATATTTTCCTCTTTCGTAGCTGCTAAACTCAGTTCCAATTCCTGTATACTAGACTCATATTCAGACGCTTTCTTATCTTGATCTGCTTTAGACATTCGCGGCCTCTTACCATGTGATATACCTGTTGGCATCGCTCCACCAACCTTCGATTCACCAATAGCGTCTGATTGGTTAACATTGTTAGTTTTATAAAAGGTGTCAAACCATTTAGAGTCTCCGGTAATTTCAAGGGGTTTCAATAACTCTGGGAGTGGATCAAGAATTCCTACATCAAATCCCTCAAAACCATCTGTGAAAGGGACGTTGTTCTTTGGTATAAGACTGGGACATATCGGTGATGGTGCAGATTTAGTTTACCTTGAGGAACTCTCGGACATCGGTACAATATTCCCAGTAACAATAGGCATCTTTCCCACTACCACTTCGGGCTGTAACACATTCTCATCTACACTCATATCATCTGTATCCTCTGTATTTTCATATTCCCACTCCAACCCAAGAGATGCCATCTCCTCATGTGTGTACTCGACCTCTTGATTTATTTCCTAATTATAAAGAAATCATCAAAATTAGCCACACATAAGATCAACAATTGCTAACCTTAGAAACCAAAAGACATTATGTTGAAACGTATTATTTTTTGGAAGATACTTACGCAGACGGTGTCAATCCTATCAAGATCCAGCTTGTCAAACAATGCCCCAAGACTCCATATGTCCCACTTAAGGAACCGCGGGAAATACATGTAGTCTTCGACTGGATCGCAAACATTTACGTGTTCACAGAACCAAAACTGGTTTCACATGGGAAGAAAATTAACACAATTCAGGATCATATCGCATATGGGCAGTAATTTGGTAAAGTTGTTGCAAAACATACCAGTAGAAACACGGCGCAAGAGCCAATGCGACAGTTATTTGCTCCGGTTACATCAGTCATCAAGACCTTCAATATGTACAAACTACAGTCATACTCACAGATGAATTCAATGTCCTTCACCACCTCTGTCATTTTCCAGTTCATGGATTGGTTTTGATTTGGGGTGAAGAAGTTATCAAGTAAATACATGTGAAGAACCCTTGCTACGTCATCCGGATCAACCTTATCTCCGGCACCTACTAAAGCAGTTAGTATGTTCCTGAGGGTCGAAATTTTCAACTTATACTGTGCATCAGACCCACCACCCCTCATGTGGATAACCTTGTCTTGAAAACAGCGTTTCAAGAAACTTGTGAGCTTGACAGTTCCTCCACCTGGATTGACCGGGATGTTGCCTGATCTAACTCCAAAGATGAGCTCAACATCAGCCCGAGTCGGGTAAATAAATGTACTCCCAAACTTGAAACCTTTTTTACCCCGCGACCACGAAAATCTCTTAACAATACGCGCAATGTTGTTATGTGTCTTTCTGAATCGTGATTGTACATCAGGTCGATCCATATTTAGTACAGCCTGTACAAATAGCCAAAATGGGGTCTTCTTGATAGATTCAAGGTGATTCGAAGATAGCGATAATGAACGTATCTCCTTTATAACTAAATCCACGTGACTGCGATAATTATTGCCGACTAGCAAGGTGGAGAAAAAAAGTTTCAGTGGATTACGACCCAAAAAATTCCCAAAACACTTACAAACAACAAAACATTAACATAATAAAGATGCACCTGGAGTGATGTCCTCGGCATGATCCAATGTCCTAGAAGCAGGAGGGGTACTAGGAACACCTACAGGCCCGGGAAAACAAAGTAGGCAATTATTAATCACATAGTATCCTGATGATATGTACGTAGAATTTACTATGGAGTTGAAAGTCCTTAATACAAATCATATACACACCAATATATCCCCTACCATGCATATGAGTTGTACGCCTATAGGCTGCCTGAGAATTACTCTGTGGTCGCCCCCTTGTCACTAATATATGCACAGATAAAATTCATGATGATTATGGAGCATAGGCAGATACATATTTGCCAAAACAATTATGAATGAAAAGATAATAACAACCTTCAGGCTTAGAGCGCACAACTCTCCTCATTAAGAGATCCCTAGTTGGAACACCTGAAAAATATTTAACACCGTCTTACCCATCGATATACAATGGAAAATGAACATTTACTTTCCAATAATATTCTGCAACTTCTTATGTGTTAAAGAAATTAGTTGGTCACAATCGCATTTAAAAACTCACTCTTGGGGATGTGATTAATATTCCTTGCTGCATAACCAACACCCTTGTAATCAAAACCACCATCTCCTTTATTGTAGCACAATTACATACATGGTGGCAAAAAGAAACATAAATTTTTAAACGAAAGATCTGTATGTTAATCAGAATTATATCTCCCATTTGATGCATACCTTCGCGTGAATGCCTGACAGACCCCAAATATTTTACGTCTCTGGGTATACAACCATAGCCTTGCTCCTCGTCTACATAAACAACAAACAATTTAGTCTCGCATCAAATCAGTTACTAATAAAAAACGCATAGTTCAAATCCTGTGGGTACTAATACAATATTGGGGCCACCAAAATATATGCATCAAAACTAGCTTACCCTCTGTATCTACATTATGGGAAGGACCACCATCGCTTGACTCTTCTGTATTCACATAGTAGCAGTCTGCAATGACAAAACATAGAATAACCATACAAATATTGGGAACTAATTTATCGGCTACATGCAGGCACAGAGGTAAATGCCAAAATGGTTTTAATAAAAATTATAATTAAATTTAAAACTTCGGCAACATGTATTCACAAGAACTAAAATAAACAGGGGATGAATTTCATAGGGATTACCCTTCTGAAAATCGTCGGTGACGAACACCGCATCTGATAAACATTCAATAATCAACAACTCCTAAGACACAAAACTTATTTTCTCCGAAATTTCTACTATCTAACCTCACAGCGCAGTTATTCACAAATCATAATTGACATTTTATCACACTTTAAAATAACATGAATCATTGGGGGAGGATGAAATGGATGTGTAATTGATGCTCTGGAATAATGCTAGTGGGCCTTTGATAATTGGGTGATCTGCAGCCTTACCTCCATAGTTACCAAATCTTGTCTCAATACGTCATACATAAAAAGACCTAAAACTACATATTTGATGAGTAAAAACACTAATCAAAAGACAGAGTGTGTAAGGTTTATAAAGGAATCTAACCACTATCCTGAGAATCATCTTCCATTACCACTCCTCGTCGTGTTCGCCCAATTTGTTTACTCCTGAACTCCATTGCAAATCGCTACCTCAATCCTTGCTTAAGAACACAGTAATTATTAAACTATCACAATCACAAAATGAACAATGTCTCCATTCTCACATATTACAAAGTTAAAATTGTGGAGATAAACATACAAATCTTACCTCTGAAACGTTGGAGCAACTGTTGTGTGCTTTCATCAAAATAATAAATGAATCCCTAACTCTTGCTGGTTTCCCCAAATTTTGTTAAACACTAATGTGTCCAACATAAAGTTTGCATGTACTACAAAAAAACGAGTACTTATTGTGGCTTCTATATGACCACAACATTTTTGTGAACGGAGTCAGTTTGATGGACATACACGCGCGTAGGTGCAACTCTACAATAATAGGTATCACGTGTTCTACGTGTAGAGAGCACGGAGTCATTTGGGGGTAATTTTGTATTTACTCGTACCAAACTGTAAGGAGAAAAACACGCCTGTTTGGTAAGTAAACTCAGTCTCCAATATGTACTGAACGGTAGGTTGCCCGTATCCAACATGTCATATTGAATAGATTGATCCGACCGCAAAATATTGTCTGAATTTTGTCAGTCACTGATCAGTGATCACTCCAGTCTCTCAAAACTGCTGCTGTAAAATGTAAATCAATCAATCAATCGGAAAATCTTATACCACTCACACACACACACACA
>JAYMSM010000256.1:0-12619 GCA_036897885.1 Plantago crassifolia | reverse complement strand
TCCCACCCCATCGGCCTATTTACAAGTCGAATTCTCAATTGTTACGGATTGTAAGTTACTTCAGTGGGGAACAAAGCATAGCTACCACTCTAGCTAGCATTGGAGTAAATTCGGCGGAAGAGAGACTCTCGTTTATGTTATCTGGTTGTCTTTGTACTAAAGATAATATTTTGTATTCACTTTATTACAGTGTTGAAACACCAAAGAAGATAGAGCCCTTAGATTCATAGGTAATTAGGCATACGCTTGCTATGTGTTATTCAAAACAAGAATGATTGATATGATAGTTACAAGTTTTATTTTGTATTATAATATAATAAATATAGAAATGAAAGGCCCTGGAATTCTTTTTAATTAATGAAAATAATATTTCCAAATTTTTGAATAAAATATTGAATTCAAAGTGGCTTTTAGTTTTTGGTCAGATATTCAGATAAATAAAACTTACATGAGAGTTGGATTGACTGCCCTAGTTGTTATAGAAGATTTTTATGAAATGTTAATAGAAAAAATATATTTCTATTTTCTTCTTTTTTGTCAAAGTGAAAGATCATAAAACCCCCCTCCACTGGAGGTAGAAACTTCCTGTAGCTGAAGCTTTCCAAGCTATCTTTAAGACTGCATCCAATGGGATTCCATTAAATTAAGGAATTAAGAATCTCTCGATTCAAGCAATGCATCTTTTCCCAGTCCAGAGCCCCCTGCTGCTGCTTACTATATTTATTTTTACATTTTCGGACCAATTTCCATACTAGCAATAGAGTTGGAAAAAGTATTTTCCACCGGATCTTTTCCATTCAACAAAAATAATGCAAAAACCTAGGAGCATCGACTCAGAACATTTGGTTAGGAAACTATATCTATATAAAAATAATAGTAGGAAAGTACAAAACTTTACAGCGTTCTAAAGACTTCAAGACTAGCTTTTCTAGTAAAATAAAATAAATTATTCACAGAAGATGGTTTCTCTGTAGAAAGAGTAAAAATCATTTTTTTCCGAGTCAAAGTCTTTTTTCTGGTTTTGTCGATTTGCTAAAACAATTAAATGAAAGAATTTTCATTGATTCCTTCTAGAGAATCTGGAAAAAGAAACTTTAATTTGGTAGGTATATAGATGAAACTATCCCGGAGGTCCATTCCGCATGGAAGAAATGATCAAAATTCTTTGTGTAGTCCTTGTGTAGTGATCTTGGTCAGAGATTCATAAGTAGAAAAAGTCTTTTTTCTATTTATATTATACTTTAAAAAATAAAAATTAAATTACTGGTTAAATTGAAATATTACTCAAGATATATACTCTTACTATATTTTTTATTATTGTAGTTTTTGAATGCATCTTTAAAGATTCTGTCATGCTTACATGAAAATTTTTTTTTCGGGTGCTTTTTTTTTTTTTTAGTTATTTGAATTAGAATATTTTTTTATTTTTAGAATATTTTTTTTGTTATTAGAGTTATTAGAATATGAAATGATGCTATTTTAAAAAAGTAAGTAATATAAATATAGAAAAAGCATTAATGATATTTTTGTTCAAAAACTTTTCAAACGAAAAAGAAACTTACTGAAGATATTGTATTGTGAAAAGAATTAAATAGAACCTTCAAACTAAAGTTGACGTTTCTTATGCGATTTCATAACAGATGAGGGCTTAAGTTTACAAAATTTCCATTCAAAATTCTATTGTAGATTCTGATCTATGCACTCTACAGATATTTTGCTACAACACAACTGAAAACAAAAAAGAAATAAAAGGGGAAAATAAACTTATTTGATAGTAGAGACTACAGTATTTTCTACCTACTACTGGATTTGAACCAATGACTCTCGCCGTATGAAAGCGATACTCTGACCTCTGAGTTAAGTAGGTGTCAAATCCAAATTATTTTTTTTGAAATATAGGAGAGAAAAGAGAGAAAGAAGAGAGAGATGAGAAGGCTCTCCATTCGCTCAAAAGAAAAAAGAGAGGAAAAACAAGAATAAGAGACAGAGGAAAGAGGAGACAGAGAAAGAAGAAGAGACAGAAAAGAGGCAGAAAAAGAGCAGAAGTAGAGGGAAAAAAAGAAGAAAAAGAAAAAAGAGGGAAAAAAGGGAAGGAGAGAAGAGAGAGGACTCCTTTCAATTGCACTCCAGTCTTCGTATCGGACTTTGCATTCCCCTGAGCACTGGTCGGAAAGCTAGGAATAGACTAGAAGGGAATAGGAATAGAAGGATCCAAAGGACCGAGACCATAGTCCAAGGATTCTCCCTCGATTCTTCGATGGGCAGTTTTTCTCAGTCAACCAAGAGACTGGTCTTCCTAGGATTCTCTCACTAGAGGGAGCACAAGTCTTCCATCTAACGATCTCCACTTTGTGACTGACTGCTTCCTTCTACAATTACTCAGTGGCATAGGGTTAGGAACATGCTAGATCGAACTTCTTACATTTCGGAGGAGACCCGTGAAAACCAAGTTTGAGCATTTGACCCTCTAGCAAATCAAAAAGAGGAATGTAGGAACCCATCTTACGAGGAGAAATCCCATTGCAGACTTTGCAAATAGCACGAAATCCAAGTGACGGAGAAAATAAGAAGAAATCCAAGTAGCTGATTTTTGGAGCTACCTAACCGAAAGACTCCTTCAGACAATTCAAAACAGCGAGAATCAAAAACTTCTTTTTGGATGCCGTCTTCTAAGAACCTGGAAAAAAGAAAGAAAGAGAGCAGAAAGAATCAGAAGAAAATAAAAAGAAGAAAGACAGAAAAGAAAGACAGAAGAAAGAGAGACAGAATCAGAAAAAGGAGAGGACAAAGAAGAAGAACAAGAAAGAAAAGAAAAAGACAAAGAGAGAAAAGGAAAAAAGTCAGAAAGAGGAAAGAAGTCAGAAAGAGCAAAGAAGAGAAAACAAGAAAGAGAAGAGAGAAAGGAAAAGAGAGAAGGGAAAAGAGAGACAAAGAGAAAACAAGAAAGAGAAGAGAGAAGGTTCTCAAAGAACGAGACCGAAAGAAAGAGAGAAGAAAGATTCCATTTTTTAATATGTAGTGGGAGCGGGCCTTCTACCATATACCACAGGATCCCATCCTTTCTTTCACAAATTTAAACGAATTTCACGAATCCCTTGTTTCCAGGGCCAATTAAAGGCTAAGCAGAAAAAGGATACTTCAACACCAAAAAAGAAGAGAAAAGGCGATTGTGTATAATAAAAAAAATATATTAAAAAATAGATATATAAATAATATAGATAGATATATAATAGAAGCTCAGTAACAAGATCAAAATATAGGACACCATCTAAATGAAAATCTCAGGCACTAGTAAGATGATCCCACTAAGACAATAGAATGGTTTGCTTTCTTTTTTTTTCCTTCTTTTCGGCACGGTATGCTTGGGTGGGACTTTGTGACATTTGTTCGCATGTTTCTTTCTTTTTCCTCAGTTCTTTTTTTACTCTTACTCTCTCCTCTTTCTTTTTGTTGTCGTCCATTGTCTCCTTTCTCTTCTCTTTCCAGAGGAAACATAGGTTGTTGGTTGTATTTTCGATGAGAAGGGAAAGATGCATTTGTTTTCGTCTTTTTTTCTGCCTCGGAATTTTCCTATTTGTTTTCGTCCATTCTCTGTCAAATCAGAGGGAAAGAAAGTAGAGAGAAAAAGCTGTCGTCCATTTTGACTCAAAGTCCCTTCTTCCTTCTTGGAAGAGCTAGAGGATAGATAGAAAATAGACTCCTTGAATTTCGTTATAGAAGAATTACGTATAGAAAAGAGAATCGTGGAATTACGTAACCACCAAAGTAGCATTTTCAAAGTACGTATATAAGATTGACTTATTAGATTCTATCTGTCCGGAAAAAGTCATGCAATGGATAGGATTGATTGGATGGTTTTGTTTTGTATATAAAGTGGAGCGATTGGATAGTCGAATTCTCCAGAAAAAGAGTCGATTTGAATTACGTAACTAAAATGGAATGACGTAACCAACAAAAAAGTCGATGGTTAGAAAGTTTTCTCATTCGGTGATCAGTCATAGCATAGAGGAACCAAAGTCGAATCTTCGAATGACGTATATTAAAGTAGAATTTTTTGAGAGTCTTTGAACGACGTATGCAAGTATCCAAGATCGAATGAAAGTCTCAGAAGTCAGACAAGAGTTTCACAAGCAAGATAATGACTATGAAGATAGGTAGAACTCTTCGGTCAAATAACCGGGATAGGAATAGGATAGCATCTACGTAATATATAATATAAGAATAAGAGCACGTAGGACTGGTCGAAGGAAATTTTTCTATTCATCTCTAATCTAATCAATCTCTATGTCTTCTCTCTTGCTTCTTCTCTCTATTTTCTGTCTCTCTTTCTAGTTCCGCGATCTGGTCCACTAGCAGCAAACTCTTACTTTTTTGGACTCCTCTCTTTCTCTTTCCTCTCTCTAGCTCTCTTTCTTTTCTTTGTCTTCTCTGTCTCATCTTTTTCCTCCTTCTCATTCTCCTTTCTTTTTTTTCCGCTATCGCTAATTCTGGAAAATCTACACCCAAGAAAGACTGCGGGGAGACCCTTTGAAATCTTCTGAGCATCTTTCGTCAAATTAGTGAATTCGTGCAGAACTTCTCTTGCGAATTTCCCTTGCTTTCGACCATGGGATTTTCCCCTGCTCTTTCTTCTTTTCCCTTTGACCTAGCGGTCTTGGACTTCCGGGTCCTCTGTTCTTTCGAGTTCGATCTTTTGGTCCTGATCTTTCTTTCTCCCTTTTATGTTTGCCTTTTTCCCCTGCTAGTAGTTTGGAATTAGATCAATCCCCCCGAATTTCGATCTTGATCCTCTGGTCCGAGTGGTGTGGCAAGAGCGACGTACTAAAACCCTTTCCACCATGCTATCGTGTCCACAGGTCTTTCTTCTGTTCTTTTTCTCTTTCGAGCTCGTTCTTTCATCACCTCTTCTCTGTCTTGGTACTCTACTCTTTCTCTCTTGCTTCTGGTCCGTTGACCATGGTACTCTCGTCGACTCTTTCAGAACCTGCTTAAAGGAACCGTTCCGGCGCGCTCCTCTGGCCTAAGACCCTTCTGGAAATCTTAACGATAGATGTGAATCTGAGCTATCTATTTCCTAGCCTTCCCGCTTTTCTGATTCTTTTCTGTCTACCTATCTGTCTGGCCGTCGCGCTTACTGTCCGACTTCTTTCCTTGTACCCCCTATCTTGGTCCTGAGAGAACCTTACTCTTGTCTGACTTCCTAACTTGGCTGTTTTTTTCCTTGCTACTGATGTGAAATTAGATTTGGCACTCCCTCGATCCAAGGGTCCGGTGGGCAACAACAGTCGTACCATTTCTGCCATGTTTGTACTCCAGTGTCCTCCTCTTTTTGGTATTCCTCTTAGAAAATCTGCTTAGAAGAGAAGAATTTTCACTGTTTTTTGTCCTTTCCGTCTCGATGGGTCTCTGCTCTGTCTTCTGTCCCGCTGACCATGGTACAAGGATCCCTCGCTCTTTCTCTAGCACGGTCCCTTGGTTTCTTCTTCTAGTCAAATGCCATACAAGAGTGTTTCGTATTCGAAACGAACTGGCGTACTGTGGCCCCCACTGTATTTACTAGTCCTTTGGTATGGTAAGGCCTTTTCTCTCCTTGGCATTCCTCGCTCTTTTATTTTCGATTTTAGAACTAGGACGGTTTCTGGTTTTGTTCTCTTTTTTGAAGGAAGAGCACTTTGCAAATGCACCTGAAATTGATGGGACTGGAAATGCACCTGGAATAATGGAATAGAACTCATTGGTGGCTCGAGCATATTTCTTTGTTTTTTCCATTCTCTGCTTAGGAAGCATCTGCTTGGTTGCTGCTGAAACCAGTCCTTCGACCCCTATAAGCGCTGCTGACCTTCTTAACTAGATGAAAGGTTCGAACAGAAGAAAACGTTTTATATTATGATCTCTTTTCTGCCTCGTAAAAACTGTTTCGATGCTCCTCTTCACGATAGACGTGCATCTGATCTACTAATAGTGATCATGCCCTACGGTCTCGCGCATGCTCGTACTATTCGAAAGTGGTGAAATCCTCTTTTGTCTGCTCTTTCTCCCTGTCTGCCGAAGGAAAATATTCTTTCAGAAAACTTCTTTTTTTGGATCTCCCTCCCTGTCTTGTTCTTCGACCTCCCCTTTCTTTCTTTTTCCGCATTCTCCTCTGATTCTATCGATTCTGCCCTTATTTCGCATGTTTTTGGTTTCATGTGGGGCCCTCTATGATTCTCCTGCTTTAGTTTGAGCTCATTTTTGTTGGAAAGTTGGGGATGGGACCAATCCTATTGCTTTTCAAGTCTTTTGCTTGACTCTTTTTTGGTTAGCTCTTGCTTTCGGAAGGTCTTCTTTTCTCCTTTTCTTATTCTTTTTCATTTTTTTCTAGCCATTCTGTTCCTTTCCCTTTCTTTTCGGCCTGCTTTCTTTCTTTCTATTTAGGATTCTTTCTCTCTTTTTGATGTATCTATTTTATCAAAGGAGTCTCCATGAGTACCTATCTTTTTGTTTACGCCCGTCTTTCTAGTGAGAGTTAGAATTGAACAAAGAAAATTCCTTGTTTTCTGCTATTTCTATACTATCTTTCTTTTTTCGAGTCCCTTCAGGTTCGGATATTAAAGTGGAAAAACAAGAATCAGAGGAATAGACAGGAAAGAAAGAGAAAGGAAGAGGAAGACAGATGAAAGAGAGACAGAGAAGGTAGAAATAGGAAAGGAAAAATAAAGAGATAGGAGGTCGGGGCTAGGGGAGGAAAAGTATAGCTATGACAAGTATAGGTCTAAAAGACAATCCAGGGACGAGGCTAAGTTCGGATAAGAGCCGCTAGACGATCCATAGGCTTGCTATAATTGGTACGGGTTTCTATTTTCTGTCGATGACGATATTCCAGGGGTGAGACCTAGATAGTCATTAGCTATTGTGTGTTATAACAAAGAAGGAGAAGAAGCTCCACGAAGTGTCTTCTCTTGCTGAAGGTCCTTTTGTTTGAAAATGAGAATGGAACCAACCAAGCTGCTTGCTCGCACCTGTCGCTCTTCCGTTTCTTTAGGCAAGTTTCTTTCCGCGAGTCCCATTGGATCGAAAAGTAGGAAGAAGAAGGAGGAAAGACAGGACGGTTTTCAGAAGGAGGACTCGGTAGAGCGCTAAAAACCCATGCTTATTACAGGTAAGGGTCGGACCAATAACCCTAGTTGTGCCAGAATGGAAATAGAGTAGGCGAATTCCGGAAAGCTAGAAAGAATTGAGGATTGCAGAGTTCGGGCAGGAGATTCTGACAATATTCCAAGGATGCAACTAGATCGTCATCAGTCATTGTGTACTATTTCAAGAAGAAAAAGTATGTTCTTACCTTGCGTTCGATCTCGTAGAATCTATATAGCTATATTCTTTCTTTTCTATCTTTTCTCCTTCTTATTTATTCTGTCTTTTTCTGTCTTTCCTCTGCTCTGTCTTCTCCTTTCTCTGCTTTCTCTTCCCTCGTTCTATTTCGAACTCTGTCCCACTATTGGACGTGTAATCTTTGGCGGAGGGAAGTCCATGAGTGCCCTCTTTTAGTGGAAGAACGGTTTTTGTCTGAAAACAGGAACTAGCCCAAGGGATATTCCTTGTTCGAATCCCTTTCTCTTTTTCGAGTACCAGAATCCTATGTCCATCGAGATAAATAGGACACTGCGGAGCTCGGGGAGGGGAGTATGCGCGACTTCCTTCGTTAAGAGAAGCTTGTCAGAGGTATGGTACCGGTATCAAAGGAGAGATCGAATCGAGGATAACAGGTTTCGGTCTAGGTATGCGGTTTCTAGAGTTAAAGATAGGCGAACTGGGCCTAGAGCTTCCCTTCTTGACAGTAATCCAAAAATGAAATCTAGAGAGCCATTAGCTAGAATTAGCTATAGTTGTGCGGTAACAACAAGAAAACAACAAGAAGGGGAGAGTCTATCCCTGTGCATTCGATGCCTATGAATTCGATATCGATCTATTCACTCTCCTATCTGAACCCCTTCTTTCTTTAGGCGGCAAGTACAATTGATCTAAAAGTGGAAAGAAGAAAAAAAAAGAAGGAAGGAGAGATAGATAAGAGTAGAGAAAAGAAGGAGAGATAGAGGGAGAGAGGAAAAGGAAAGAAGAGATAGGAGTACTCGGGAGGAGGTATAACTATAACTATAGTATGTACGGGTCAGTTTCGAAAGAGGGTCCATAGACTAGCTATAATTCAACAAGGTATAGCTATTCCATTTATGACAGAAATCCAAGAGCGAAGCATTTATTGTCATTGAGCTATAGCCCTACATAACATAAGAATGAGATCTAGTCCGTGTTAGCCCTGTGTACTCGAGCAGAGTTAGGGATCTACTAGCTCTATTCATTCCATCGTTCTATCTCCTTCCTTTCTATCTCCCGCCCACCTTCCGCTTACTTACGGTATAATAAGGACTGCCTCCCTGCATTATCAAAGACAATGTGAAAATGAACGAGAAATAATCAGCTTTCATCCTCTCTTTCTAGCCTTTCTCTCTCTTATGCTTATTTTCTATGCTAAATTCCTCTTTTTTTGTCCATGGAATTCTTTCGAATTCTCTATCGAATTTCGTCCCCTGCCCTTACTTCTTTTTCCTATTTCTTTCCCTCTTCTACCTATTGATTCAGTATCTATATGGAATCTTATGTATGAATGTAGGGCCCTACGTGACCTGTCTTCTCTTGTTTAAGAGAACTTTTGGTCTAAAACAGGGAAAAACCCGGGGAGACATCTAGTTTTTTTATGCTGCTCTTCCCCTTCTTTCTTAGGCGAGTAACAGGAGGTCAAAGAAGAGAGATAGAGAAAAGACAGAAGGAGTGGGCAAGGAGGAAAAAGACAAGAGAGAGAAGAGGAAAAAGAAAAGTGCGACCAGATTCCACAAAGAGAGAAGAGGGAAAGAAGAGAGAGAGAAGAAAAGAAGAAAAAAGAATCACCAAAAAAAAAAAGAAGTTTTGATAGAAGTTTTCCCAGCCCAGACGAATAACTAGTGCATACAAAGAAAGAAAAAAAGAAAGGAGAGAGCTAGAGAGAAGAGAACAAAGAGACAGCGAATAGAGAAAGAACAAGTACCAAGAAAGAAGGAGAAAAAGTAAAAAGAAGGAAAAGAGAAATACAGAAACAAAAGGTTTTGAGGATAAGGGGTTTGAGAAAAAAGAAGAAACAAGAAAGCAGAAAGAAGTCAGAAAGAAGAAAACAAGAGATCAGGACCAGTCAAAAAAAGAAAACAGACTGGTGGAAATGGAGAGATAGGAGAAAGAAGAAGAGGAAAAAAGCTTACAGTATGGACAGGACGAGGATCGACTATTCGAACAAGCATGCTCTTCCATCTCAAAAATCAAAAAAGAATCTACATGACATCCTGACAAAGTGATTACAAGCCATACTACCGACCTAGAAGCAAAAAGAAAGTAAGCAAAGTTTGCTTCTTCTAAAATCCAAGCAGCTAAGCTATAAGAATAAGCTATAAGAAACAAAAGAAAAATCAGAATAAATAAAAGAAAAAAAGCAAAAGAGTGTCGAAGGTAAGATCAAAACGACAAGATTCCGAAGAATGAAAGTCAAAAATTCCAAAAAGAAATGAAGCCTACTTCGCCTAAAAGTAGAAAATAAAGGAAATAATGTCATAATGTCGAAGTATAAGTAGAATCATTAGATTTTTTTCTACTTTCTCAATCAATAAATAGTCTAGTTCATTTTCATAATAATGAAATGCTCTTGTCTGAGAGAATCCGAAGATATTGGAGTGGAAAAGAATCAAATTGATCTTTTTCGAATTGGTATTACAGCATTCCTATTTCTATACACAATTAGATTTGACAATATTCTTTTTCTTTTTTTTCCTATTTCTCCTTTGATTCTTTTCTTTCTCTCTTTTTCTCCTCACTCCTTATTTTGCTTTCTTGTTCTTTTTTCTTCTGGCTATCTTCTTTTCTATCTTTTGTTCTTTCTGTCTTCTCTATCTCTTGTTCTTGCTCTCTTTTTTCCCAAGATCGGCATTCTTCTTCTATCTCTTGTCTTTTCCTTCTCTTTCCTTAGTTTCACATGTATGTAAATGAACCAACGGAATTCATTGACTATGAATTCTCTCTTTTTCTTTGTTTTGTTCCTATTTCTTCTTTCTTTTCTCGTCCAATCTCACACTTCTCTCTTCTTCTCTGTCTCCTTTTTTTTTGTTTTCGTCTATTTGAAGTGAAGGTCAATGCATTTGACAGCCTAAGAAAAGAAAGCGGGAAAAACTAGAAAATCGATAACGGAAGCATGATTCTTTTTTTTATTTGAGAAAATGCGATCCCATAAACAAAAAGATAGGATTTGGTTGTCGTCCATTTCCAATCAAACAAAAGAAGGGAAACAAAGAAAAGAGAACAAGAGAAAGGAAAGAGCGATTGAAGACAGAGGACGAAGGAAAACAGAAAGAAAGGGAAAGAGTTGTCGTACATTTCAGATTCCAACACAACAAAAAACAAAGAAGAGAGGGAAGAAGGGAAAAGAAAGAAAAGAAGTCCAAATAAGAAGAGCAAATCTTTGTTCTAAGAAAAAGTTTAAAAAAAGACAGTTGATGCAAAGAGAAGGAAAGTCGTAAAAAGAAAGAGATATTCTTCAGCATAGCATTCAAGTTGTTGTTCATTCAGAAAATCATAGACTGTTTTTTTCTACTCTTTGATTGTCGTCCATTCTCGGTTTTCTTCATTCTCTCTTTTTATTTTCTATTTTTGTCGTCGTCCCATTTATTTCAACATTTATTAAATTCTTCTTTCCTTTTTTCTTAACTTTTTGTCAATAAAGAAAAAGAGTTCAAAATGATTTATTTAAAGAAATGCTCGCAAGAATCTTTTTTTCACTCTTTAGAAAAAAGGAAAGAAGAATTTAATAAATGTTTATATATGTAATGTAAGTTATATATATAAATTATATAATAAATTGTATATATAAATTTAATAATAAATAAAATATATAAATATCTTGTTATATATTATAATATAAATAATATAAATGTAATCAAAAATCTAAAAGGGTTCCGAAAAATGAAATGCTTAACACGTTTAAATCAGAAAAAGGAATGAAGATTAAAAAGGGAAGGATGTTAAAGCAACCAAACAAAAAAGGGAAAGGTTGTTTTATAAATTTTTGAATCATGCAAAAAACAAAAGTTTTATTTTGATTAAATGAAATCTACTTATGGATTAAATGGGTTGTAATAGACAGGACAAAGCTCCGCCAATGTGATCTTCTCTCGCTCTAGTAGAAATAAAAAATATATTTAGAAACATATTTTGTAATTTAGTATATTTTAGTATATAAGATATAAGCACTATATATTTTAATTATTAAAAAATATATAATATAGTAAGTATCTAGTTAGTGTCTGATCCGAAAAAAAAGTTTTGTTTAAAATTATTAGTATAGTTATATTGTGTATAGACAAATAAAAAAAAAAAAGAAAGGATTCACATAATTCACACAATTATATAACATCAAAACAGAAAATGTTTTTCGGGTCCATTTCTAAGCGTTTAAATTTTTTCATCTACTCTTGTCCCATCTATTTTTCCAGTGAAACCCCTTTTGCTAACTAAGTATTTCTACTTATACTGCTTATACTGATCATGATTCGACGAAATGACTTCAGAAAAATTTTTATAGATATTTATTTTTAGTGGAAAGTGGAATTAGTATTCTATGATTATGATTTTCTATGATTAGATTCGATGTCATAATGGAGCGGCCCTAAATCCTAAATATGAAAATGAAATAGAATTTTTTTAATTGTTTATGGATCCATTAGATTAATAATAAATTATTTATAAGATTATAAAGGGGATCTACACTATTCTAACTATTCTACATCACCTATACCAACAAAAGAATCCTTGGTTCGGGCCCAGATTTCACTATTAATTACACTATTAAACCTACTTCTTAATTGAAAGTTAATTGAAAGTGAAAAAGGGCTGTTTCTCGTAGTTTACTTTTTTCTACTAGATATAAAATATAGATATAAAATATAGATGTAAAATAGATGTAAGAGTCGGCCTCTGACGGATCTTTTTAAGTTTTCTTGTTCCAAAATTTCCATGGTTATTTTGTATATTGTTCTACTTTTTTCTGTCGTTTTTCTGACTCGAGCTTCTGCTTTGGCTAGTCTAGTAGTCCATTCTTTCCTCGTCTATCTTTTCCATCTACCCTTTTCTTTTTGATTCCAACAGTGAAAACAACAAGTATTTTTTCTGATCATCTTAATTTAGGGACAACAAGCTCCTTTTAAGTTGGGAGTAGCTCAGACTTGGTGGTGACCTATGCATTCCTATTAAAATGCACAAGCACTTCTTTCACGTTTTATGTTTATTTTTTGTGTTGTGTTATCTTATTTGATAAACTTTCTTTGTTTCACATCATAGTCTTGTTAATTATTTCTCTTTTTCGCCGTCATCTTCTTTTTTTGTTTTGTAGTAGTCTGATACATGATGTTTGGCTTTTCATATTAGTGCTCTTAACCCAAGGGATAGGTTATTTTTGGATCCAAAGGGATTTCCACGATTTATTTCATATTTTTTTTGAATTCTTTGTCTTTGTTTTTTTTCTTTATTTCGACTTTCTACTAGACTATATTTTATATAAAATAATAATACT
>JAYMSM010000255.1:0-12628 GCA_036897885.1 Plantago crassifolia | reverse complement strand
TTATATATATTTATATTTATTGACTAAGTTTTATTGTACTAGCTAATTGTTGTAGCCGAGTGGAATGGTTTTGTGTACGTTATACACCGTGTTCATGGGTTCGATCCCTCTTATCCGTCGCCAATTACTTAATTAGCAACCTTTAATAATCGTGGCAAAAAACATGGGTGGCAATTGAGCCAATTTGTTGTAGTGATCTCATCTGTAACTTTACTTTCTCTTAACACAGTTTAGTTCAGTTATCTTCACAAAATCAATCTTACAATGGTTAACGCCAATGTACAGACTTGTTATGAGAAAGTGTAACAAATTACAAGAAGGATACGTGTATATTTGATTTGTGACACCACCATGTCACTGTATGAATTAAGATACACACCAGTCAAAGCATCAGAATTTTCAACCGCAAAGTAATATTTTACAATTAGCATTAGCAACCCCCATTTTGGACTTTTGGTGAATTTGACATCCACAAAGACTACTACTAGTCTTTAAAGTAGCTAGTAATCCTAGGCAACTAATCACTAGTGACTAGTGAAGTTATGGAGTTCATGAGTACTACAAATTTAGCGGTACTCACCATCCTATGTTTCCTCGTCTCCCGTTACCTCCTGTTTTTCAAACCAAAATCAAATAATCATAAACCACCACCGGAAGCGGGTGGCGCGTGGCCCATAATCGGTCATGTCCAGCTCATCGGGGGTGGTTCTTCTACCCGACTTCCTCATGTTATTTTGGCAGAAATGGCTGAAAAGTATGGTTCTATATTCACCGTTCGGTTTGGCATACGGCGAGCCCTTATTGTAAGCAAACCGGAATTGGTAAAGGAAATATTCACCACATATGACACAGTAGTTTCAACTCGTCCAAGTTTAAAGGCAGCCATCCACCTGGGGTACAAGTCGGCCATGTTTGGGTTCGCTCCTTATGGCCCGTATTGGCGCCAGATACGAAAGCTCATAAACATTCAGCTAATGTCAAGCCGTCAGGTTGAGATGCAGCAGCACATTTGCGTATCGGAAACCAAAGAATCTATGAAACAACTTTATAGACTCTGGTTGGACAAAAGGGACGAGTCCGGTCGCATGGTGGTGGAAATGAAAAAGTGGTTTGGTGACTTAAACCTGAATGTCATCCTTTTAATGGTTGCCGGGAAGAGATATTTTGGTGGTGATGCTACTCAGGATGACGAGTCTAGACGCTGTCTTCAGGTAATTAAGAAAATTACTACTAGTTAAATTCTTGGGAGTTTAAATTTTCTGTAATACAAACATGTTTTCTTAAGTTAGTTCTTGATGTTTTAAACATATGTCTCAATATTTTCTACAAAATTTTACTCATAAAGTCTATCTTTCATAAACTAACTTGCAATTTAATCATTCAAATTTGTAATGATGTGTAAAATTAATTCACGTGACACTATCGCACTCCCATTCAGTGATGGTTTCATGATTTTGGGTTCCAAGCTATAAGTTTAATTTTAATTTATGTGGAATTAATTGACCCAACTAGATTAATTTTTGAACAGATAATGCGTGGTTTTTTTCATCTGAACGGGCAGATTGTCCCAGCTGATTGTTTGCCTTTCATTGGGTGGCTTGATTTGGGAGGGTACGAGCAGAAAATGAAGAGAACTGCCATAGAGATGGATGAATTAATTGCAAAGTGGTTGGAGGAGCATAAACAAAATGGAATTTCTAACAAATCCAAGCCAACAGACTTCATGGACGTTATGCTTTCGACTGTACCTGATGATCCAATCCTTAAAGATCAGTACGATCTCGACACCATCATCAAAGCTACTTGTGCGGTACGATTTCTTGCATTAATTTCATGATCTAGTGGTATTCCTTTAAAAAATATTTCCCTAGCAGTGCTCAGGCGTGATAAAAGTTAGAAATGAAACGATAAACAATATAGTTTCATGTTTATGCAGGTTTTGATTGCGGGTGCAACAGACACAAACGCTGTGATGTTAGTATGGACGCTCTGTTTACTCTTAAACAATACTTCTGTCCTACAAAAGGCTCAAGAAGAATTAGACATACAAGTCGGCAAAGACCGGCTAGTCAACGAATTTGACATCAAAAATCTCGTTTATCTACGTGCTGTAATCAAAGAGACCCTGAGATTATATCCTGCAGGGGGTTTGCGTGAATTCGCCGATGATTGCATTGTTGGAGGCTACCATATACCTAAAGGCACATGGCTAATGACAAACATGCGACAAATGCAAAGCGACCCGAGCATCTGGCCAGATAACCCGTTGGAGTTTAGGCCAGAGAGATTTCTCAGTAGCCACAAGGATATTGATATCATAGGGCAAGATTTCGAGCTGATCCCCTACAGGACGGGCCGAAGAATGTGTCCTGGAATTCATCTGAGCATACAGATGTTGCTTATGATAGTTGCTAGCTTTTTGCAGGGATTTGAGATATCTACTCCGAACGGAGAACTAGTTGACATGACTGAAATCCCTGGATTAACAAACAGCAAAGCTACACCACTTGATGTGCTTTTGGCCCCTAGACTATCTCATAGTCTCTATAATTAGTTTGTTCTACTTGTTATGATTAAGATAGAGAATAAATGAACCGATTGTTAAATGGTCTGTAATTTGCATCATCCTTCGCACTGCTGCTCATCGGATGGTTATTTGTCCCGTTGAAATTCTATTAATGGAAGAATATATCTACTAGATCGACTTTGTTTGATTATCGAAATGTTACGGTTTTGATTATCGAAATGGGTGATTATATACTCTGAAATAGAGAATATTAAGGTTATGTTCAATTCTAACTTAAATTCAGTTTTGTTAAGTTCAGTTCAGGTTCATTGATTTAGTTCAAATTAATTAACTCCAATACAGTTCAGTTCAGAGATTTTTAGTCAAACTGAACAGAGCTTTACTCCTGAAGTGACTCGAATTCCGGCATATTGGTTGAGTTTTCAGTTTTGTGGAAATATTACCAATCAAAGTTCCCTCTCTGCAATAGTTTGTCTATTGCAATAGTCCATCCGAATTTGAGAGTTAAAGTGCTAGTTTACAAACACAGATGTTTTCTCTTAGGGGATGGTTAGCTAAATAACTGTATCACTAGAGTAGTATGAATAAAGTCTTTAAAATCGAGATCCAACCATCAAAACAACCGTTATTATTTCTTTTATTTTAATTTCTGCATAATTTATTAATGTCATCTATATTCAATTCTACCTGAATCACTTACAGCCTGAGTACATTGCCATTCCCAGCCACAATTCGGACCCGAAATACTCCCGTTTGTGTTTACTTTGCAATTCGACTAAACACAACTCAAAAACCACAATTCACCTTTATTCACACACTCTACAACCTACTCTCTCTCTCTCCAGCTACTCCTCTCTCTCTCTACTGCATTTCTCTCTCTCGCCTCTCTCTCTTCCCGGCCTTCTGCCGCCCCCGTTTCCGGCCAACTCCGCCGCCCAATCACAAAACCGACCACATATTCGGAATCTACTCCTCCCGATCTACAAGATGGTCGGTTTACTTTTTTGATTTGGGCATTTTGGTTTTTCCGGCATGTCGCTCCGGTCACCTTCTCCGGCTGAAATTTCTCAGGTATGTTGCTCTCCTCCTCCTCTACGTCCTCCTCTGTTTTGGGGATTATTGGCCGAGTTTTTCATTTTCCGGCCACTGTTCATCTGTTCCGGCAGTGTGTTTGGCGGTGGTTTTGGTGGTTTTGAGTCTCCCTAATACCTATTTTGCTTGTTTCCATGTAAAACCGAACATTTGGTGGTGGGTTAAACCCACAGTGGCGGCGCGTGAGGCGCGTGAGGCATGTTTCTGCCTTCCTTCGTCGGGGGAAATGGCGGATTCCGGCATGAGGGAGAGAGAGAGAGTAGCTGTGTGTTTCCTGAGGTTTGTTTCTATGTCGTTTGATTTTTTATTTTTTTTGCTTACTTGGGCTGTTTGACTCATTCGGCTAGGGTTTATTTGCAGGTCCGTGTATCGGCGGGGCTCGACTCGTTGATGCAGCCGACGCGGAAGAAACCTCATCGGAGACCATGTTATGGTAACCAAACTGCCTAACCTTAAAACTGCCATTACTGCTATTTTAGCTTCGTCACTGCATTCATACTGCGTATATTAGTCGGGTATAAAAATGGCTATGATGACTTGTTGGGTGTGAAAATGTATGAATGCATGTTTTTTTGATACGGTTGGTGTTTTTTTTATTCAACGAGCTAACCCGTATCTTGGCTTGGCAGTGTGGTTTTTGCGCACACTTGCAGCCATGGCGGAAGCCTTAGGAATAAAACTGACTCCAATCGATTTATCGATTAATTTATGTCTGAGCCAATAATCGTCGGATAAAATGTTGTTTAAACTGCCTAAGTAAACTGACTAAACTGCAAATTTTTTGGGTCTTCTATACTGTTTTTTTCAAAGGGTGAAAAGGGTTGATTTGAATGACTTGTCCTTTTTTTTGGAAGTATTATGACACAATTTTGAAAAATAATGGAAAGGATAAGGGTTACTTTTCAGATTTTTGTTGAATTTATGTCAAGTTGGGTAAAGAAGTGTGCAAGACACTCCCCTACCCTATTTAAACCCTTCCTCACTCACCCAACACTTCCACTTTCTTCCTTCTCCTCTCCTCTCTCACTCCACATGAAACCTCTCTCTACTCTAAAAAATAAAACGGGAAATAAACGGAAGCATTCTCCAAGTTCGAGTGTCGCTTCATCAACCGGCTCTTCTATCTACACCGGTTCAATCCCCTCCGTTACGTCTAAGGTCACACTCTACTTACTCGTGTGTTTTTTTCCGGTAATGTGTTAAAGCATGATGCATTTGGTTATGGCAGTTTATTAGGCAGTTTACTTGCTTATGGCAGTTTGGTTTAGGCAGTTTGGTTTTATGGCAGTTTGGTTGTGTTGGTAGTTTGGTTGTAATTGTTGTTTGGTTGTAATGGCTGTTTAGTAGGCAGTTTGGCTCCTTATGGCAGTTTGTTTTAGGCAGTTTAGTTATATGGCAGTTTGGTTTTGAGGCTGTTTGGATTATGACAGTTTGGTCATGGCAGTTTGTGTAAAGTGTATCCCGCTAACTAAAGTGAATTCGGTGTCGTTTTTTGCAAAAAGATGGAACATAAATGTGTCAAGATTTAACCATATGCTTTTTGTGTCGTTTTTTTGCAAAAAGATGGAACATAAATGTGTCAAGATTTAACCATATGCTTTCTTCGTTATTTTTTTTGCAAAAAGATGGAACATAAATGTGTCAAGATTTAACCGTATGCTTTCTTTGTTTTTTTTTCAAAAAGATGGAACATAAATTTGTCACGAGTTAGTTGACGTGCTTTCATTTTTACAAATTGTATTAAAATTCTTCTTAAAAAATTGTTTTCGAATCTTTAATTTGAAGGGTTCGGGTTCTTTCATACCCGTATTGCCTTTGTGGGATACACATACATCAATATGAAATAGGATCACACATCCTACGATTGACAAATTCTTTATTTTGTCGGTCGTAAGAAAAAAATGGTCCGACATTTTATCTTTCACCATCTTAGTTGCCTGGTTCCTAGTGTTCTACCATTGTTTTTGCTGTACTTTCGTAATAGGATAGCATCAACAATGTACAATTGTACTTTTATTCGAATGATATATATATACAGTTTTATTCAAGTCATTTTTATATTGTTCTTGTTAGTTTTGTAATTTTATATTTGTGTTGTTTGAGAAATACGAGTTTCGCTTAAGACAAATACGGTAACTAGTCTAAGTAACAGATATGGATTTTGACAAATACTGGTCTAAGTTATCGATATAGATTTTGACAAATAATGGTCTAAGTTATCGATATGGATTTTGACAAATACTAGCTAAGTAATCGATATGGATTTTGACAAATACTGGTCTGAGTAACAGATATGGATTTTGACAAATGCTTATCTGAGTAACAGATATGGATTTTGACAAATACTGGTCTAAGTAACAGATATGGATTTTGACAAATACTGGTCTAAGTACTCGATATGGATTTTGACAAATACTGGTCTAAGTACTCGATATGGATTTTGACAAATACTAGCTAAGTAATCGATATGGATTTTGACAAATACTGGTCTAAGTAACAGATATGGATTTTGACAAATACTGGTCTAAGTAACAGATATGGATTTTGACAAATACTAGCTAAGTAATCGATATGGATTTTGACAAATACTGGTCTAAGTAACAGATATGGATTTTGACAAATGCTTATCTGAGTAACAGATATGGATTTTGACAAATACTAGCTAAGTTATCGATATGGATTTTGACAAATACTAGCTAAGTAACAGATATGGATTTTGACAAATACTAGCGAAGTAACAGATATGGATTTTGACAAATACTAGCTAAGTAACAGATATGGATTTTGACAAATACTAGCTAAGTAACAGATATGGATTTTGACAAATACTAGCTAAGTAACAGATATGGATTTTGACAAATACTGGTCTAAGTAATCGATATTGATTTTGACCAATTTATATGACGTTGATCGATATTCAGATGTTTACCGATGGTCAGAGAAAGTCGCAATCGAGGAAAGGAAAGGAACCTGCTTCGGGCTCCGGGCAACGCGCTCGAGCTGCCCCGTGCGTTTGGTCGACTGCGAACACTGAGTTGTTTATTCAGATACAGCACGACATGAAGCAGCAGAATCTGCAGGCCGCGACTGGTTATTCGTCCGGAACATGGCATAAGATAGCCGAGCGCTTGAACAATGAGGGTGATTTCACCAATGTGGTGTCAGTTGCCCAGTGCAGGACGAAGTTGCAACGCCTGAAGAAGGTCTACAAGCAGTTCTTGCAACAGCAGCAAGGATGTACTGGCTGGGGCCGCGCGGCAGATGGCGGGAATGAACCCCCCGAACACATCATGAAGGTATCTAGTCGGTGTTTGTTTCGCATTTGTTTATTAGTTCGCAGTTGATTTCCCCCGCAAGTTACTTACTCGTGCTATGGTTGTGTTGCAGGACCCGTCACAGGACCCGGATGATATCCGTGACTTGGCAAACTTCCCATGTGCTGATATGTTTCACGAGCTCTGGGTAGGTGCCACTGCAACTGGCTCCTTTTGCACGAGGACATCACAGGATTACACCGTTGATCTTGATGACGAGATCGATGACCAGGACAGGATCGATGCAACTCAGGACAAGGAACGGGCGAGGGAGATGTATCAGGAAGCACAGGAGAGAAGGTACCGGAAGAACAAGAAGGCCAAATCTTCATCTAGCGACAGCTCGGCCGCCGCAGCAGCGTTCGAAGGCTTGCGTGATCTTGCCCTCCAGCGTAATTCCCGAGCCGACGATGCTGATTCTTATCGCGCTTTGATCCGGGCTGAGACGAAACGACTCCGCCCTCTGATGGCCCATGACGTGCCCCGTTGGCTGGCTGGGAACACGATCCTTGCGAGCCATAGAGCCATCGGACTACAGTGGCTCGAGTATGATGACGGCGACAAGATTGCGTGGTATGGCATACAAAACCCGTTCGGTCCCGGCCCTCAGTTTCCAGGGTCGCAGTAGTATGTTTGCGGTGTTTATCGCTCTTCTTTTATTTGACTGTATTCCGGAATAAACCGCTTGGCTTGTAAGATTAGAACGATGTTTTTTTTATTGGTGTTTTCATTGCATGTGCATCTTAGCTCCTTAGCTCCTCCATCCGGCACATGTCTGACAGCATTTGTAGAGGGTGTTACTCTTAGCTTCTTGTTCACATGTACGCTTTCGGCAGCTGTAGATACAGTAGCATTCTCACCACAAAAGAGAACGAATCGGGTTTACAATCTCCACCACAAAAAGAAATTAACATCCAAACTCAATCCAGGGAAGTGTAAAGCACTTTGTCGAACCTCTTGAGCTAGATTGGAAACACTTTGCCGAAGCAGTATTTTCAGTGTTTCATTTTTTAATTCTGGAAGCATAGCTCCTATTACATTCGAAATGCAAATACTACTACCATTATTTTCATTGCATGTGCATCTAGTGCGTCGTTTTTTTTTACAAAAACTATGAATAATAACTAGGTATTATTACGCATGGATATGAGAAAGTTTATTATTACCGAATAATAATAAGATTACAACTACGCGGTAAAACACCATAACTGATATGCTTATTCGAAACTAGTAAGCGGAAAACACAAATGCCACAACTGATCCAACAACAATGCCTATTCATCAATGGGATATGCGTAGTGGTAATCCACCTTGCAACCAGCGCATGTGTAGAACAGCTTTCCAATAGTCGCTACCTTCATAGAAGTTTCCAGTACACAGGCGGTTGAACAACGAGGGCACACATAGGGTGCATATCGGAACCTGCATGGACTCAGAGGGCCATTTCTGGGTCCCACTTCTGCGGCCCAAAGCGCTTCGCCATACGCTCTATCACTGGCTGGTGGTTGATCCGAAAGTGGCAAGCACCACCCGCAAAAACCGTGGCACACCATGCACTCGTTGAACAGCTTTCCGTCGTTCCGACCGCCAACATGTATTTTGATGTAGCACGGGTTAAGCCAACCATTCTGGCAACCGCATTGCCAGTCTGAGTACGTCAGAGTTTGGCATGCGGTTGATCGTTGGATCGGTTGCACAACTTCTTCCGTAACCCCCGAGAGGTTGTTCGAAGCAACACTTGAACCCGTGCTATGTGCCATACTGAGAATAGAAAGACAAAGAAAGAATGGTTTGGAGAAATTGGAATAATAGAAAATAGAAAGAGAGAAGACTTTTGTAGAGTCGAGAGAGAACAAATGAGTGGAGGATGGAAAGAGGGGAGAACAAATGAGGAAGAAGAGGAGAAGAATAGGGGTGTGAGAATGGTTTGGAGAAAAAAATGGAATGGGGCTAGCTATTTATAGGAGTGGAGGATTAAAATTCGTCCGTTATAGAATTTATTGCGTACGAATTAAATTTGTTTTTTTTAATTAGGTGGCAGCCCCAATGAGGGGCTGCCACGTGTCAGCACCCATTTAAGGGTGCTGACTTAGCCGTTGGGGCTGGGCCCCACTTGGGGCCAAGCCCCAACGGCTAAATAGCTGGGCCGGAAGTGGCCGGTTCAACCGGCCACCTCCGGAACCGGTATAGTAACCGGACTTTTTTTAAAAAAAAATTATTTATATTAATACTTTCGAAAATATTTTAATTATATTATTATTTTAATTTTACAACATATATAAATAAAATTAATTTATATATATCACAAAAAAAACCCAAACTCAATATTCCACATTCATCTTCCAAAAACACCAACTCAATAAAACAACACAAAAAAACAATTCCCAACACAATCTAAACAGTCACATCACCCAAATAACAACCTTAAACCCATCAACATCACCAATCATTAACACAAAATCCCACTATCATCCATTCATTCCTACCCCACACATACCCCACCTCTTACACATCTCTTACACCTCTCTTACACACTCTTACACCCCTACTAATATCCCCACCTAAAACCAACTTTATTCCCAATTCCAAAGTAAACACAATTTCTCCCAAAACACAACTCAAAACCACAATTCACCACAACTCCGAATTCTGCCACTCCGAGTTGCAAAGTACTCAGACCCTTGTAAATCAGAAGCACGATTTGGCTAAAGGGACACATGTCTTAATATTATTTGTTCAAGTAGTATCATGAGCAGGGAAATAAGCAGGAGATCTGAAGCCGTGTTCCACACGTTGCAATTGTGCAGTGCCTGGCACCTCATCTCATCTCTCCTCTCTCTACGCGTCTTTCTCTCTCTATCTCTCCTTCATCACCCATACAATACACCCCTATAAATACCAATCTACTCCATTTATCTCCAACCTCCGTTTCTTCCTCCCCTCTTCTTCTACACCATCTTTTTTTCTTTTTTCCTTGCTCCCTACTCTCTCGCTCGATCGCTTCGCTGCATTTCCTGCTAATTTCACTCTCTCCATCGATCCATCAATACATAAACCTATTATTATTTATTTACAGCTAGCTCGTTTCTTTCTTTCCAATCAATTTTTATCACTCGGATTCGTATTTTGCAAAACCAAAAATTAAAAAAAAAATATGAGGGTTAGGGGTGAAATCACCTACGACGATGGGGAAGTTATTGACAAAGCGGTCATCAACGCCCAGGAACTGGAAGACGACGACGAGAAGAGGAGAATCTCTATCCCTAAGAAATATGCCCCTGCTTTGACCAAGGTTGTTGTCGTTGTCGGTTATGCGCTTACGTCTAAGAAGATTAAGAGCTTTCTCAAGCCCAATTTTCAAGGATTAGCTAGGTACCTTCCCGATTACTTTGTTTTAACCCATACCTGCTTGAAAATTATATTATTGATGTTTTTTGCTGCAGCTGTTTTTCGGTGAATTTGAGACTCTTATTTCGTTGTTTTTGAGGATATAATTGTTTCTGGATTCTTCTGTTATCTGATTTTATTAAGGTGTGTTTTTGGAATGAGTAGTTTGCTTCTGAAATGCATTTTTCTGTCCTTTTCTTAATAAAAAGCTGCTGGAATATTCTACAAGCGATTCTTCTTTAGGTTATTTGGCTAAAAAAGGGTTACGGTTGGTGAGAATCTTAATCCAAAGGGGCTTGGAGCTGAAATCATTGTTGATTGATATTTCCTGAGATTTGGTCAATTGCTTTGCTCATATCCAGCTGGTTTATTTGTCATATTATGAATAGTTTAGCTTCTGTATGCTCTATTGGATGTTGGGCGGAAACTTGGGTATTCGACATTGATGTACTTTCAAGATAACTAATTGATATGTAACTAATTGAGATGGGCCCGTGGTGGTAATGGAGATGAGGTGTAATCGGAATGGAAAAAGGGAATTATGTTTATTGTAGTTTTATGTGCATAAATGTTCCAAAAGCTGTATAAATGTTGATCTTTACGTCTCTTCGTGGCTCTGTGGTCTATATCATCATGAAAGCACCTAAATCAGTTTGGTTGCGAAATATGCAGGAAGAAGGGAATTCTATTTGTTGCTATTGATCCAAGTAGACCCCTTTCAGATCAAGGTCCTTTTGACGTGGTGCTACATAAGGTGAGCTTTCTTTCAGAAGCTTCAGTTGTGTTCCCTGTTTCTTGACTATTATTTCTTGGCTTGTTGCCTAATCTTGCTCATGGTTTTGCAGTTGACCGACAAGGAATGGTGCCGTTTGCTTGAGGTTGGTCTTATATTCCTTTATCTGTGTAATTTCTTACGATAAGACTGGGTGATTTGTGTTATGACTTGACCTGAACTAGAGCTTCTTAGGCATGTAGTGCTTATTGATAACATGTCCTGGACCTATGTTACCAGTTACTGGTGGGCAACCTGCTGTGGTCTTGTTAAAAACTTATTCCCATTCGACATAATTTGCAGAGTACTTGCTCTCTCCTTTGCGTCATGAATCATGCATGACTTGATAGTTGAGATTGGAGCCTTGAGGTTCCAGCAGTGAGGTGGCTCCTTCCATGGCTGTTTTAGCTGATTTCTGTTTATACCATGAATAGGCGAGTTCAAATTTTGATGTTTGCTGCTCTATTTGCTCTATCCTACTTTATGCAATGCAACTATTTGCGTTTACACTATCATCTTTAGTTGTATACTCTATTTGTCCTACATAATTACAAGAAAGAGGCAAACCAACAGCTAAATACACGTTCTGATCTTTGAGTTGTCGCATTATAATCACTCTGGTTCTGTGTTCCACAATTACTTTACGTAAAGGGTTTCAACCTGTTGGTCGGTCATGTTTGTGTGGCACTTATGAAAGAATTGCTGGATGAATCACATCATCTTACATATTTCTTGACACTTTTTGCAGGACTACCAGGAATCTCATCCTGAAGTCACTGTCCTAGATCCTCCTGATGCAATACAGCATGTTTACAGCAGGCAGTCTATGCTCCAAGATGTCGCGGATCTGAATTTGTCAGATGCATATGGAAAAGTTGGTGTTCCCAAACAATTGGTCATAAAGAAAGATCCTTCATCTATTCCTGATGTTGTAAACAAAGCCAGACTGAGGTTACCTCTTGTTGCGAAGCCTTTGGTTGCGAAGTCGCATGAACTGTCCCTTGCTTATGACGAATTCTCTCTGCAAATGTTAGAACCCCCACTTGTTGTACAGGAATTCATCAATCATGGTAAGATGCGATAGTTGACCTGGAGCTACATATTTCCTTTAGTATCGATATGTGCATTCAACTTAACACCTTTCTTGCTTTTGTAGGAGGGCTGCTCTTCAAAGTTTACATTGTTGGGGACGCAATAAAGGTTGTTAGGCGTTTCTCTTTGCCTGATGTGAGCTTGCGTGAACTTTCAGAAAGTGCTGGTGTTTATCGTTTTCCAAGAGTATCTTGTGCTGCTGCATGTGCTGATGAAGCAGACCTGGATCCTTGTGTTGCTGGTGAGTTTCCTCCGGATGAGCATAAAGATATCTTTCTGGGGACGTTAACACAAACATACAACCATGATATGAACACTTGCACCATATGTCTGTGCTCTTTGTTGCATGCAATTCATTTACTTTTCAGAAACTCTGCCCCAAAATCCTTTGGACTGTTTGGTTCTAAGTTAGCTAATAGAGTTTTTCGATTTAGTTAGTTGATG
>JAYMSM010000254.1:0-12630 GCA_036897885.1 Plantago crassifolia | reverse complement strand
TAGTAAGGGTATAAAGACAAGGGTAGAAGAGTATTTGATTGGGCAACGGGGACCTCTCCCTTTCAACGTGACTTGGTAGGCGTGAGACTGTGAGTCGAGCTGAGAATTCAGATGCATCAACAATTTGATCCTCTTGGTTTTCTAACCAACCACCTCAAAGTTCCGTAAAAATGCACTTTTTGGCCCAAATAGTTCCAGATCTTACGGTTTTAGACCCATAGGTTTTGGAGGTGAGGTTGTAGTAAATATGCAAAACCGTGGGTGAAGGTGCAATACTACCACTGCTCATCCATCTGGTTTTGGACTATATACAGCTTCTGGACCAGTCCATTGGAACACGATTCTCGCTCTGCATCTTTAATTGTTTTTTCCTTTTTAATCTGTCTTACTTTATCCTTTTCGCCTTTTGTTTCCCACAATTAAAGGACTGTACATTTTTGTCATTCACGTACTTTACAATATTATTAGTAGTAATAAGTAGTAACTGCACCTCCCCTCCTGCGCCCTTAAATATGCATTAACTTCAATTAACTTTTAATACAAATTCTTATTAATTAAAAATGTGAAAAAAGGATTTATCAGTGTTAAAATATACTTCATTGATTATTTTGGTATATCAGTACACCATGTAGTATATTAGTGTTTAGTTTTTCACGTTTTTTCATAAGATTTGCTCAACTTTTAAAGATTAAAATGCGTATGCAATTCCATTTTCAATTTTAGCGTTATTCAGTTACACTATGCTTGAAAAACGTGTTTTAACACTTAACTCATTCGATTTAGTGATGTTACGCGAGTTGAGCCTTAACGAGGGCTCGATTCGATTTGGTTCGTTAAGGCTCGCTCGATAAAGTAAACGATCCAAACTCAAACAACATTTTTTTTCTCGTTAAACTCTCGAACCGAGCCGGCTCGGTTCGAAAAGCTCGTTAAGGTTAATTATTTTAATAAATGTATATTTTTTATATTTGTTTTCAATAGTAAAAGTTTATCAAGTTTCGATAAGACTTAATAAATTTCGAGTCTGGACCGAACTCAAACCCATTTTTTTCTTCACTTTTTCTAGCGAGCCAAGCCTATTCGTTTCAGCTCGAACTCTAATTGAGTACCACAATACTCGGTTCGACTCGAGTTCTTTAACCGCACTAATTCCACTATGGTGTAATCGTGATTAAAAATCAATAGGAGCTCAGGGATTATGAGCATCTATCATTACATGAATAGTGGATAAGGTGGTGGACTTCGGGCGACTCGTTTTCCAGTCTGGGACAAACCAACGAATATGTTTTGGCTCAAATTTTTTCGGTGACATTGTGCTCCCCCCAAAATCTTTTATTCCTCCCATTTTAGGCCCCTGCAGCTACTCTGCAACGCTATGTTAAGGACACCTTAGGTCTCTGCCAACTATACAGCACAGCCGGTGGGGGTGGGTTTTTGGGGGAAACGAATTTGTTGCCATGTTATGCTTGTTGTGGACGGAAGGCACCGCTGGATGCATTTCAACCACACGACATCTCAGGGCTGAACAGTCGCCCCAGAAAAAATGGCCAACTACGTTGAAATTCACTATTTGCCGGAATGGATTACACTTATTCAAAAACTTTCAAACCTGTATTTCATTATTTTACATTTTATAACAACTCATGCTTTATTTGTGAGGGGTTTTGGGCCAAACGAGTTGGAGCAACAAAAAGTATGGACTCCAGAGCGATTGGAGGCGGAGGTCGACTCCGATGTGGTGCCGCCGACAGTGAGAATTTGCGAGGTATTTTGCTTTTCGTGTACATTTATTGTGATTGCGGCAGTATATGTTTCCTTTGTAGAGGAGGGAGTTCTATGGGTAGAGGATGAATTTTTGGATTTTCATACTAGGTGGTAGTTCTATGTGGAAAGGGAAGGAGAAAGTTGATGTCCTTTCTTCAGACGAGGCTAACTCACCAGGTAATCAGCCATAAATCTGATTGCTTTTGTTTGGGATAGTTTGCTTACAGTTTTTACTGGTACTCCGGCTCCATTTTGTTTTGAGGTTAAACTAACTTTTCAATTTATGTGTCAACATTTTTCCCAACTCTACTGCTGAATTCCTGCTGATGACATAGCCAAGGAAGCCCGAAGTAAGCTTGTTTTTTCTAGTTTAGCAGTAATGTGTACTGTCTATAACTTAGTTCACCTCTTTGGTTGGACCTTAGTTTTATCCGTCTTATCATTACAGGGAGGCGTTTGAGGTGCAAAGAAAGTTCTGAGTCAGAGTCAGCTGGTATGTAAATGTTAATATCCGATGCTACCCGTAGTTGTGAATTTTTGTTGATGTTTTAGCCCTCATTTTAAGCATTATGTGTCTCAAATAAAAAAGTAGACTATTTTAAGTGTATATAAAACATGAGTATCCATTGAAAATTCCGATCTAATGTAGCAGATGCTGATTGCCAAATTAGAGAGACCAATAAGAGAGAGAACGGGCAGCTTGGTGAGTTCGGAACAAATTTAAATTTACTAAGTCCTTATTGTGTTGTTAGATAATCGACCTTTTTCTTGGTGTGTTTCTGATGACACCTGGACGTGCAGTTTTAATCGAACCTGCCCAAGTATCCGCACTTGATAGGGCAACAAGAGGTACTAATATTTGTGCTCATAAGCTTGGGGATCAGGTTCCATGTTTTCAACGTGTTAACATTATGGCTCCCTTTTGGCAGTTGGTTCTCTACAAAAAAAGGAAGCGAGCACGTGGCAACATTGTATTTGACTGTAAGATGTTACAACTATTATATATAGTCAGGCAGAAATGTCATTTGATGTATTCTTATTGGTTTATTTTTTCTGAATGTGCCCTCCTCCCCACCCACATTAGCTGAACCGAGTCTAGCAACATATGTTAAGCCTCCCGTTGTGCCTAGGAGGCGCAGGGGAGCTGCCAGAAGTGAGCCAGTGGTTAAGGATGAAACATCTGAAGGAATTAGCGAAGCTGACTCAGGTTTGGGTAGCATATGTGTGATTCGATATTGCTAACTTAATGCAATCTATTCATACGTTTAATATGTTGTTGTTTCCAGGTAGGCATGGTATTCACTACAGGAGTAATGTTGATAGCACGTTAAGGGAGCTTGCTGCAATCCCCTTCCGGCAGTGCCATGTGAAAGAGTTGAAGCGTATGCCGTTCTGGTACCTAATTTACTCTGCTCTTGCTCTCAAGCCTAGCGAGCATGCTCGATACAAGAAAGACAATGCATCTATAACAAAGTTGGTTGCACGATCAAATGTACACCAGAGATTGCCGCCTTGTGGTTTTAGGTTTGGGGAGAAAACTGTGCTGCCTGTGAAGGGCGATATGGAACTGATCTTCGGCATTCGTGATGGGGATTTGCCAATTGTAGTAAGCAGCGCACCAATAGAAGAGAGCTCCTTTTTACACAGATGCTTCCCACTCAAGATCGTGCAACTCCGGGCAGGAAAAGGGGAACCAAGTTATCTCCTAACGAAGCACATTATCGACATTGCAATTGTGAAACGGATGGAGTCTGCTGATGATGATGTAGTTGCGGCAGAAGATGTTGCACGTTTAGTCCATCTGCTCTTACTGGCCAAACTCTTCATGCCAAGCCAGAATTCGGTTGTCAACTGGCATGTCACAGAATACTTGTTGGACCTAGATATTGTATGTAAGCATGATTGGTCCAAATTTATCCTAGATTCGCTGATTAAGGGACTGCAAGCAGGGACATCTCTGAAGACCGGTTGTTGTTCGATCTTCCTGCTGGTTAGACATCTGATTATTTTTTCTTAAATAACATTATTATGTTGATTGCACCTGACTACTTTTCTTTGATGTAGTATTGGTTGTGCGAGATATCAGAACTGGTGAAGCCTACATACGGTTCACCCTGTTTCCCTCGTTTTCTACGTTGGGACTTATGGCACCTGAAGAGAGCCCTGACAAAAGTAGACCTAGATGGGATCGGAGATGTGAGTTCACATACATGTTCATCCGTTTAATATATCTCTTGTTACATTTACATTGCAATCTCTGAATTGATGTCCACATGTAGGAGATTATCACGCCTATAGCTGCCACTGCTGAGGAAGTGGAATTGCTTGATGGTGATTACCCAGGCTTCTCGAATTTAATGGTGCAGATCGATGGGCATGAGAGGTGTATCGATGGTGATTCTGAAGAGGAGCTCGGTATTGATGACGTGTCAATCGAATTTAGTCAGGAGCAGACAGGCGGGTGTAACTCGTCTGTAGTAGAACCACTTAGGTTAGCATCTTATATGAAGGATTCACGCGGAAACCATGGTGCTCCTTCACATCCTGTTAGTGTTCAAACGCTTGCACTAGACGTACAGCCTGGAGGAAGATCTGACCATCCTATAGTTCAGTCTCGAGCGACCTCTACAGAAATGGATGTGGGAGAAAACTTACCTATTGCACCGGTGGATTGGTTGGAGTACCTTGATTTTGAACCACCGAATTTCAATTTGTTTAGTCCTGAGGTGTTGGAAGGACAGGTGTGTCCACAACGTCAGCCTGTAGTTGGTTCTGAGATTGCTCTTGTTGATGAACGAGATACTAAGATAGCTTCCCTTGAAAGGACTGTACATCAGTATGAGAGAGATTTGGCAGCTTCACGTGCCGAGCTGAAGAGGATTCAAGATGTTTATGGTACTGCAAATGAGAAAGAAGAATTGAGGGAGCAGATCAGGATTCTGGAAGCCAAAGCAAATGGTATGAGCGGTGAGTTACTAGAATGTGACAGAGCACGAGGATTGCTGGCACGCCGAGTAACAAACAAAGACTTTGAGATACAGAACCTAACCATGGAGTGCCGTAAGTACAAAGATAGTTTTGATGAGGAGAGTGATAAGTATATGAAAGTTGCTGCAGACAATGTTGAGTTACGGAAGATGGATGAGGAGCAAAAGGCTCGAATCAGTGGGCTTATTGTTGAGAAGGATTTCCTATCGCTTGAGCTTGAACGGTTGCAATTGTGTGTTTTCAATTTAGAGTCAGGGAACACTGCAAATCCTTCTGAGCCCATAAATACCATTGCACCTGGTTCTCTGAAGACCTTTGTTGCACATCAGCCGAAGCCCGTTGTGTCGTCGTTTCCATCGCCATCTGTTGGAGCCAATCTACTTCGTAATGTTAGTTCTCCAAATATGCAAACACCCACATCCCAAGTTCAGCCGTTTTCGCTGATTAACTTTGACAATACGCCCATCAGGCCTTCTAATCTGTTTGGTAATAATAGTAGGGATGATTTTACCAATAATGCCCCCACCAGCAAGAAAGTGTTGAAGCCGCCTACCGGCAACACCCCGCTGAAACGGCCTGGATCCCCAGTTGGTTCATCTCCTGCAACCGTCTCCCGCACTCCTGGAATGGTTGCTGGGAAGTATTTCACTACCAATAATAATAGTGGTAATCCAGTTATTGTCAAGAGGCCTGACACGGCCATCTTTAGTGATTCGCCCGTTTCTGAGACTGACCGGGAGGCAAGGAGGAATGAGAAAGCTGTTATACGGATGATGTCAATTGATGAAGCCACCGAAGTTGATGTTGTCCATGTTAATAATTCACCGGTGAGCAGTGATGATGGGATTAGAGCGATGGTTCTTGACCGTCGTAGCCATGCAACTTCACTAGTTGGGCCAAATGCAATGAACTGGATAGTTAACAAGTTTCGTGTCAAGCCTGCGGGGTAAATGACTTACTGTCTTATGTTGTTGATTAGCTTATGTTTCTTATTTGGCTGTTATAATCTGATGAATAATTCACATGTGCAGGGATCCCTTGTTTTCTATAACAATGTCTCAGTCTTTTGCTGAGGTAAGGTTGTGTGACCTAGAGATTTTGCTCAACCATGAGCGACTCAATGATACGGTAAGCTTGATGGTATGATTATCCGAGTTTATTCGTTAAGTTTGAAGTGCTTGAATTATGTTCTTAGAAGATGCAGAGTATCTATAACTCAAGCTCATATTTGTTTACAGATAATAGATACTTGGGGTCTACTATGCATTCAAGTAGCACGGGCAGGTGACAAAGACAAGACTAACCGTCACAACATGCCATTCATCTTCAAAAGCTCGATATGGGTATGTTAGTAGACGTATATTGTTTGTTTCAAAGCTGCAACATGTACTATATCTCCCATATGTTGACTTGTGTATTTTTTCAGCAATATGTTGCACGATATGCTTCTATGGCTAAATATAGCAGGGCTTCAACTCTCTTAGTTGATGACAAAATAGGCCATGCTCTGAGATATGGGAGTTGGATTTTCCCGATTACCACAACTGGGGCAAGGTGTCCGCTTTCAAGTGAGGGTGATCACTGGTGTTTGTTGATTTACAATCTCACCAACTCTGTTTGGAGTTTCTACAATCCGATGGCTCCTGCTATAATAGAGAACGATGATCACTTGAGGGCTAGCTCGGTTCTGGTAATCCTTGTGTTTTTACATTAAGTGATTAGACTCGATAAAACATATGCTCATTTTGTTCATTTCATTGCAGATTGACTATGTTGAGCACAGGCTTAAGGAGTACTGTAAGGAGCATGGGAACCAGGTGGCCCTTCTAGGCCGGAAGTCCGAAGTTACATCGAAGACCGATGCTCCCTGGGTCGTTAGATTGTGGTGTCGTAATATGCCACATAATTGAGTGTATGGTGAATGGTCTGCCCTTAGGCACAGTTGCGTGGAGTAACGAGGATGGTGGTGTGTTCCGGGCGAAGATGGTAAACAAGTTCTATGATGCAGTAAGGAGGGCGCGTTGATCAGTGGAGTTTACCCATGACTTTCTGTAACTCATGGCGCGTTTATTTGCTGGTGTCATCTTAAGTAGTTTTTTAGCCTTGTTGATGTAGCTGTTGGTCTGTATTACTTCTGCATCTGCTGTAGAAGTTGGAATGAACAAGGTCCTTTATTTGATCATTTTGAGAAGTGTCTTATGAGCCCCGTGCTTGTTTTAAATTGTATGACATTAACAAGCAATGTTAGTTATATGTCATTTATTTTGAAACCATCTCTAAATATTGGATTTGTGATGTTGTGTTTTGTAATTTTAAGGGATGAATGTAATTTATGTTTGAGTGCTGAATTTAGTAATCCATTACTCACAGGTGATGTTCTAACTAGGCACATTCGGCTCCGAGAGTTCAGATTGTCTAAATATTGGGTTTGTGATGTTCTAACTAGTAATCCATAACTCACAGGTGATGTTTTGAGTATCAGTCTTATACGTTCTGTACCATCAATAAAAAATTTTAACACTGCTCCAGGAAAAAAACAAAAAGTTTGTAGCCGAATTGGAAATCTCCATTGGCAAAAATAAACTAAATATTGCAATTATTGCAATATGAGCATCACCCAATGATAATTTCGATTCCTGTAACGTCTTATAAATCAGCGAAAAGCTGGATGTTTTCGCCAAATGCGATGGAAGTCGGCAACAAGAGTACAGATTCTTTAACATACATTATGTGTTCGACCCTAAGATGGACTCTTGAATGCTCTGTACGATCAAATACACATTGTAAAAACTGCTCCATAAACAAACAACTTGTAGCCGAATTGGAAAATTCCATTGCCAGAGTTTAGCAAAAGCTTGCATAGCTAATATATATTACATACTTCAAAATAGATAGCAGAGTAATTCTTAGTAGGCTATTCCCCAATCAGAGGCCAAACTGAGTCTGAGCGATTCTCGCAACATGACCAACAATCAATGATCATTGCGATTCTTGTGACCTCTCCAAAAGCAGCAAAATACTTAATGTTCTGTTATCAGGTGGGACGGTAGACAGTGACAAGCCACGCTCTGGCATTTGTTAGGATTGCTTCAAACCTGCAACCATCGCCCTTACGCAGTTTATGTGTTGCAGCAAACTGTGGCCACCCATTTACCATGGTTGAATTTGTTTGATCTCTTGTGCAGAGAACTGACTTTGGAGGCTTTCCTCGCACTTTCAGCTTGATTACAGTCTCCCCCATTGGGAGATAGGCGGCTGCATATTGCATTGGGATAGCCTGTGTACATAAATATGTTAATAGAAAGATAGCCGGAAAAAAACACGGTGAGCTCAAGAGTCTATTTTGCTAGGCCTTACCAGTTGAGTGTGGTCAGCTAGATGAAATTCCTTAACCTCTAGGAAGAAGCTCACTTCTGGCTGGGACGGAAGTTCGACTCGCTGGATGTCAAGAATGGCAGGTCTCGATGGATCAACTTTTTCGCCGGTAGCCACTTGCCTGCTAGAGCCTTCACCCAGATGAGATCCTAATTAGTGAAAAAATAAAGTGTGAGAATCAACTGGCCAGGCAATATCTATGTGCATAAGACCTGCATGTTGTTTTAATGTTTTACCTATTTCGCTCCACGCCCGTTTCGTGCTCGAGCCCTTAGCCTGTATTCCCCCTGCTACATATGGTTAACATACTTATGATTTGATTCTTTATAATATAGTAGTTACCATAATCGGAGAAATAAGTTTCATACTGATTTAAGAATTTCACCCTCACCTGCAATCATAGCTGTATTTGTAGGAGTGTCCCCTGATGAGCTGGGGTTCGAAGGCTGTTCTTCAGAGCTCACCAGTCTGTTGGGTAGCCCGACAAATTCGGGAGGGATCGAGGTGTGTTTCTCCAACCTGTTCTTCCCAAACATCTTGACTAGGAAAGTAGACTTCCTATCATATGAGAACTCCAGAATATCACCATGAACCAGGGCATGGTATTTCTCAAAAGCTGCCCAGCCTTTCTCCAGGAAAACCATATCATGCTCTTGGACTAATTGCACATCCCACCTCCGTTCTGTCCAGGTCTTCAGGCTCACCCATGTTGGCCTACTTATTTCAAGTAGTGGAACCAGATCCTCTGGCAAGGCCTGAAATTGAAAAAATAAGATTAGTGTACCTGAAGAGTTTGGAGTAGAGAAACTAATTTTTGACTGAATTCATGATAAAAAACAATGTAAGGACTTACGAGAAAGTTCATATCTGGTAGGTCGTGCGGCATTGAGAATCGAATGTGAGAGCCATAACAGGAGGATGAATTTTCCATGATCTAGGTTCTTTTGGTGTAGTGTATATCTGCACTATCAGAGTCCATAGTAGAGTATATATATAGGCTACAGAGGAACATGATTTCTTAGTAAATGGCAGTTTTCTATTTTTGAAATAGACAAATAGGCGCCAAACCCACAGTAGATCAGTATGGACTTCACTCCACATGATTTCTTATTTTTTCTGCCTCCTGGACGCTTACAGATGGGCAACATATAAACAATGCTCATTTGGGCAGTATATAGAAGTTAAGTTTTCTCTCTGATTATTTGGTTTATTTTATTGTATCTCGTGTATGTGATTGTATGACAATTTTGCAAAGTCGAATCAGGAAGTTTGATTAGGCTCATAAGTGTGATTGGTTTATATCGACTTTGTGAGTCATACAACTTACTAGTATCCAATAACGTGCGGTCGTTTTTCTTATGTTTTGGTAAAAATGCGTCGTATGTAAGTTTGATAAGGTTCATAAGTAAACTTGGCGATTTTATGTCTATAGAATGTAATAACTGGGAGCAAGGATTTTTATCAATATCTTGTACTTCAAATTAAAACCATAAACTCCAAAATAGTAGCTGAGGGAGCTGAGTTACATAAACAGAGGATACAAAAAGATCAAGAACTGGCTTTCTTACACTGGATCTTATGATCCATTTACAAAGGACACTGATTGGAGTCCGGTCAGGGTGCCGGTAATAAAATAGATCGAGACGTTCGTTTTCACATATTATCCCCCAAAATCCTAATGATCGAAATATATAGTTACAGGCAAAGTAAAATGTGCACACATCACATACTTGTTTGCTTGGTGATTGGATTTTGCGTTCAATGGATTATGACCCCACGGTTCTTCCTGAAAATCACAACATTCCAGATGCTTCCTAATTGCATGCTCCGTTGTATTGATATACCATCTCCAGCCACGAGATTGTTTTCAATTGCAAACCTTGCCCATCCTCGGAGAACTTTACACTTTTTCCCCCATCGGCAGCAGGCAACAGTCCATTCAACCCCAGATTTCGACATAATTAGCTTGAGCTTTTTTTGGTTTACTCCTTCATTGAGTTCAGAGTTTCCAAATGTTCCTGGCAGTCTCTGTGTAAGATGTGGAAGAATGGAGTAAGTCATTTGATATGCACAACTCTTCAATAAAAAACACATAGTATAGAAAAAATGTAAAAGAGACCAGAGTAAAATCTGGTTCGAGATCCTGTGGCCGCACAACTAGATAACAGAATGGTGAGAAGGGGCTGTATGCAGCTCCTCGCTCAGCTGGGGTCATTGGGGATGGATCAAGACTGATGAAACTAGGGGCATTTTCAAAGACAGCACCTGTTACAAATGGTGTGTGTTGGTCAAAACTCAAATGAGATGTAATCAGAATATTTTATGATAGAGTCCACAAAAGTTGATGCTGTTAACCTTCAATTATTGTATTCTGTATAGTAAACTCCAAGAAAGCAACCCTCTCGTCATCATCTGAATCGCTGTCTGACTCACTGACTTCTGGTTTATCAGATGGTGCATCGACATAACTTGCGACGACTTCTCTGAGCGGCTGGTGAAAGGTCCACTCAGCCTGGACATTAGATGGCGAAGGCACTCGAATTTCTGGCCCTAGTTGATGGAACATCCTAACGTTGAAGTGGGTGTCATTGTCGTAATGAAAAAGTAGTGAGGCCTCACGATGCAACTTGTAGTGCTTGCAAAAGTCGGACATTCCCTGTGCGAAGAACAGGTCTCCCTTATAATACATCAGTGATACCAGCCACACTCGCTTGTCTGGACCAGATAGTGCAGTGTGCCGTGGAGCAGGTTGCATATAAACTTTCCGAGTAGCTTCTGGTATAATCTGGATTGAATGTAATATAATTAAATTATCCTTATAAGACACGCTTATGTTGCTACATTTTTTATCAGTGTTGATCTTTTTTTGGAATTGCAGTTATATGGTAATTCGCATGGATCAGGTTTCAAGAATGAACGATGGTCAGAGCAAACTCATCTATCCATGTTATAGAACCTCATCATTTACACATAAATCATGTAGTAATTGGATTGTTGTTAATGGCAGAGATTAATATATATATCTCAACAGGATGTACTCATGATCAGCTTACTCAAAAAAACTAAGCTCTGTATTTAGTGTAATAGAATCAATTGGTATGAAATGTCGAACTTTGGTATTGCAGACAAACTTTGGCAGAATGTAGTAGCATGCAGTTATTTGAGGACCAGTAAAACATATTGAATTATATTAAGGTGTAAGTTTTCTTTTGATTGAATTTGATGAATATACCTATCATCCATTTACGGAAAGCCCCTGACTTCATCACAACAGATTAACAAAGCATGATAACAAAATTAGAAGAGCCTAAAATAACAAGAAAAATCCGGGACCTATATTCTAATGTTCTCCATGAAAACTGGCCTCTAAATTAACTTTTCCGGATTACTCATATGTTCTATATTTTGCATGACCGGTGATTTAGATACCTCCCATCTAAGAGCTTTAACATTTAATTCAAGTTATTTTGACATCCTGTGTTTTGATAAGTGTTTCAATTAGCACCAACTGCATAATTCACGGGAAATCCCTAACTTCAAAACTGAGTAGCACTGTAAAAATTAAGCTATACATCTAGATAGAATGCTTACATAATGATTGACGGTTTTCCGGATGCAAAAGAAGCACGGCGGTTTGATTTCCTCTGTATTCTCCATTGTGGCCAAGAACGCAGGTGTAAATGGGTTTTGGTGAAACCCCTGAGGCCTTGTTGGCTTTATAGTCTTTATGTTAAGTTTCAGCCCTGTAAGTCTGTTTGGGTAGAAGTTGCCCCAATTAGCCAGAAAAGGCAAGCATCCAAATCAGAAGGGCAATAGTGGGGGGCATCGAGTTGGGAAAATTTCTTAAGGTATTGAGTCTAAACAATTCAGACTGAATCTTTGTTGAGGATCCAGATACGTCTAGCTTTGCCACTTGACTTATGTATCTGTCTTAATTCGATTATTCGGCTAGTCTTAGTTAGTTTTATATTTGAACAATTGATCAATTACGAAATACTTTTTTTACATCGAACTTGTTTTAGGCCTTCTTTTATTTGAGTAATTAGCGTAAGGATACAGATACGTTGATCTTTGCTTATTGGCTTATAAATATGTTTTAATTCAGTTATTTGACTAGTCTTATTTATATATATTTGGTTTTACATTTTAACAATTTATCAATTAACATGTACTTTACCCACTAGGGTTGGAGTGCAATTTAATAAAATGAGTAAAAATAATGAAGTCAATGAAAAAGTAAGTGATATATAAGTAGTATTAATATCCAAATGAAGAGGTCGTACCAATGAAAAATGTAGGTTACATTTTGGTGATAAAAAATTGATATTAAAATGTTTTTTGGGTGTGTTGGATAACTTACTTGTTGTGGCAATTGGTAAAGTTTTATACGATACTTAAATGCGAAAATTGGGAAAGTTTAGTGAGACAGACGGAGTAGATGGACTAGTTAATTGACTACACGTTTAACTCTTTGATATCTGTATTTGTTGAATATATAGTGAC
>JAYMSM010000253.1:0-12638 GCA_036897885.1 Plantago crassifolia | reverse complement strand
ATTCAAATGTGACGAAGCACTAAAATTTTAGAAAGTCATATATAAAATACATGAATTTTCAAAATTCGAGGGGTGGCTCTGACCGCCCCCTCCGTCTCCACCCAACTAGCTAGTACTTAATAATTTCCATGAAATTTACAGAACAAAGAACAAAGCACTATAATTTGAAACATTTTGTCAAATTTTCAAGAGCAGGTTAGTATTATTATTGACTATCCTATCCTACTTGCAGAAGGATATAAATACATTGACTGGAAGGCTCCCATTTGTTTATGGTCTTTGCCCTGCTATAGTATTTTAATCCCGGTTGTGTGAACATAGAATCATATATATAAGTTCCATGTTGAATGATTCCAAGGCAAAATGTGGCAAATCATTGTTTTGGTAATTTTGGCAACAATTTGCTATAGACATTTAGTTGATAAGTTGTGGAGCATCTTGAATCAGTTTGGAGCAGAAAGGCAGACTTTTTAGGAAGATATATATGGGCAACAGGACCTCCAATACAAGAAGGTTTTCATCTTTTGGTTCATGATCTTATGATGACCATGGCTATGCACAGTATCCTCCTCCATACAGTGCATCCCGCCAACCGTATTACACACCGCAGCACCACCAAGCTCCGGTGACTCATAGCAAGTACATGGCACAGTCAGCCCCGACCCCTCAACCGCGTCGCAGGCTGGATAGGAAGTTCTCAAGGATTGAGGACAATTACCAAACTCTGGATCAGGTTAGGCCATTTGGACAAGTAAATTAATGTATTAGGTGATGATTATCTTCTCAAGTCAACTTGCTTAGAAAATTAGGTAGATAGAAACGAAGTTAAGTTATTCTCAGATTCTCTTAGCAAGTTAGCTATGATTCTTTTGAAGATTGATGCTTCTAGGTACAGTAATCGAATGTGTTGAGTGATCGGTCGAATTCGAATTTTCAGGTTACAGCTGCTTTATCGCGGTCTGGACTTGAGTCTTCCAATCTTATAGTTGGTATTGATTTCACAAAGAGCAATGAGTGGACAGGTTAACTATTCTTGTACTTATCTGCATATCTTGTTTGATTTACTCCAAATGATAGAACAGTAATAAGTAATAAACCAATTTTCTGATAAAAATCAGGTGCCAAGTCTTATAACCGGAAAAGCTTACACAATATTGAAAATGGACAGAATCCTTACGAGCAAGCGATAGCCATAGTTGGGAAGACTCTATCAGCCTTCGATGATGATAACTTGATTCCGTGTTTTGGATTTGGAGATGGTATTATTTCGCTAGCTCCGTGTTTTATGACTATCAATATATTCTCTGTTCTGGATTTTGCTTTATTGTCTACATTCCTTTGTCAGCTTCAACGCATGATCAAGACGTCTTTAGCTTTTATGAAGACGGAAGGTCTTGTGATGGCTTTGAAGAAGTTCTAGCAAGATACAGGGAATTAGTTCCTCAACTTAAACTTTCAGGTGCTAGCAGATTAGCAGTAGTGAGCTTATATTTTTCGACACGTAGAAAATTGAATTTTTTGAGCTAATGCATTCATTTTAGGTCCAACTTCTTTCGCACCTGTTATTGAGACAGCCATGGACATTGTAGAGGAAAGCGGAGGCCAGTACCATGTTTTACTCATAATAGCCGATGGACAGGTAATCAGTGTATGCTTTGAAGGATTATGTTGCAAAATCTATTTGCATTTGTTTTAGCAAAATCAGCGAATGTTCTGTCTGTGTCAGGTTACAAGAAGTGTCGATACTCCATTAGACCAACTGAGTCCTCAAGAGAAGAAGACAGTTGATGCTATTGTAAAAGCAAGGTGAATAGTTTTCTGTTTTGCTAAATCTTAAGCATTCTTTCGTAAAGATGTTCTGACAATAAGTCGACAACACAGTGAGTACCCCTTATCAATCGTCCTTGTTGGGGTTGGAGATGGTCCATGGGAGATGATGAGAGAGTTTGACGACAACATACCTGCACGAGCCTTTGATAATTTCCAGGTAGCTGTTGAAACAGAATCCTCAAGTCTATTTTCAACCTGGTTGAGTTGTGAAATGCTTGACATTTTTTTTACTGTTTCTTTTGCCAGTTCGTCAATTTCACGGAGATCATGTCGAGCAATATAGATGCGTCAAGAAGAGAAGCAGAATTCGCCCTTTCAGCTTTGATGGAAATCCCTTCTCAATATCAGGCTACAATTGAACAAAGCATACTGGGGTAAATATCTGAAACTAGTTTTTGCTTTATCAGAACCTTAATTTGTTTCAGGAATATTATCATGTTTATTCGCGAATATCATGTCTGATTCTCTGCTATCATGTTTTCAATATCGTGCAGTCATCAGACTGGACGTGCTCCACGCAGAGTAGCACTTCCACCACCTATTTATGGAAGGCCTAATTTAGGCAGATACAGTACGCAGAACTGTTTCAGGAGGAATGCTCCCGTTTATACTCCTCCCTATGAACCACCCGCTCGGACAACATCCTCCAGCTCTGTTTATGATAACAAGGTAAATACTGCAAAGAGTTCTTACTCAAACCTGATCCCATTAGACTTCATGATGATTATTGGTCATGTTTTCTGCAGTACATTACCACTCAATTTAGTTATAGCTTCTAAGCTCTTTACGGATTCTGAAACAACGCTCAAATTCTGATCCAAGTTGTTCTTTTCCACATTTTATGAACAGATTTGCCCTATATGTATCACTAACACAAAAGACATGGCTTTTGGCTGTGGACACCAGGTAAAAAATGCCTAGTGTTTGAAAGTCTTGATGTGCTACAGAAACTATTGAAACTTGAACACTTATGTTTGTTCCTGCTTGTGTTGTTCTTGGCAGACCTGTTGTGATTGTAGTACAGACCTCCAGGATTGCCCGATATGTCGGAGCCCGATCACTACCAGAATAAAGCTCTACTGACAGCCAAAGACAGTGCCTCATATAGAAAAAATTCCAGAGCCATTCTTCTGTGCACAGAAAATTGAAGATGTTTCTTGCTTCATCCCACACTTGGATTCTCTCATTCCTTTTCTGTTGTATGCAAGGATTTGTGTGACTAGAATACAGTTTATATTAGATGAACAGCCACAGGCAATATGTGTGTACATTTTTGTATGTATATAAATAAGGCACAGTGGTCAGAGGAGTAGATAGCTTTTCTTTTCGAAGATGTTGGAAACCTGCAACCACGACATACTATTTGCACTACGTCTCAACGAAAAATCCATTGATGCATGATAACAGTCAGTCATAGACCAGTAATTATGCACAGTGGTCAAAAGATAAGTAGATAGCTTTTATCTCGAAGATTTTGGAAACCTGCAACCACGACATGTGTTTTTCCTTACGTCTCAACGAAGAATCCATGCATCATAAACCCGTTCTACATAAGTATTTTTTTGGTTTTACAACCACTCGACGAACAATAATACATTGACACATAATCTCTTCATTTCTGAGAAGGATAAGTTGGAGCATTGTAGAAAACCAATGGAAAAAAGCCAGTTATATGTCTATAAGAGCTGCGTATCAACTACTCCCAACCTAAAAGTATGACTCTTAAAGTGTATTTTCTGATAGCTTATATTACATTATATTACAACAGAAAGTGACATAATATGTTGATTACTTGTAAGAATCTCATTACTTAAAAAGCTTGACTTTTAGAAGCCAAAGCATATATACCATGACATGTCTTTTCTTAGACTCCATGCTTAATCTTAGTACAAGCATAAAAGCTTGATCAGTTCCAATTGACATACATCCAATAAAAACCATGAGGCAGCAGCAATTCTGCTTCCTTTCGATTCTGCTACTCTTAACCGGAGTCGTAGCAGCATTAACACCACCTCTCTCCACAAACTCGCGGTGGGTGGTTGACCAAACAGGGCAGAGAGTGAAGCTGGCATGCGTAAACTGGCCTACACATCTCAAAACTGCAGTGGCGGAAGGGCTGAGCAAGCGGCCAGTAGATGAAATCTCAGCAGAAATCGGTGACATGGGGTTTAACTGTGTGAGATTAACATGGCCACTGTACTTGTTCACGGATGATACACTAGCAGCAGTTACTGTCAGGCAATCTTTCTTGAATCTGGGACTCACCGGAACGATCGCCGGTCTTCAGGCGAACAATCCGTCCATTGTTGATCTTTCTCTCATTGATGCTTACCAGGTAATTAGACTTGAGCAGATAATGGTGAAAGCATTTAAAATAGTTGTCGATTCCCATGGACCAATTCAAAAAATGTTTTATGAGATGCTGACGCATACCACATTAACAAAGACAACAACACAATATTACATGGTCTAGTTCACACAATAGTTGCATCTACTACACGTAAAATAATAAAACAGACAAGACAAGGGGGAACTTTGAAGTAAACATTCTTCTTGTTACAATCAATACTCTGGCATTAATTACACACATAATAAAAACAGACAAAAGGCAATCACATCTTTGAGGTAACTTTGAAGTAACACATCTCTAACTTGATTACTTACTCTTAGGCATATACTTTATTCATTATCTGGCACAATTTAACACATTTGACTATATAGCACGAGTTTATAAGGTAGAGGAGCTTATTTTACTATTTGATCATAGTGCATCTGTTACGAAAACATCTAATTAGTAGTAGCCGATTTGAAAAGCTACCACGAGTGAAGAATATAGAAGTAAGCTAGTTGATTTGTTTCATATTCTATATGTACTTGGCAAATCAGCTACTTCGTTAAAATTAACTAACTTATCGACTCTCAATTTCTACCTGACTAATTAGCTACCTGTTTAACTACATAAGCTAGTTTTCGCAAACACATGCTTACATTTATTATCAAGTCTTTTAAGTCTTTATACAATCTCTTTATTCATACATTCTTATGAATCAAAGTTCCAAGAAGAATGAAAACATTTCATCAGGACAAGTGGTTAGGACTAATGCATCATACTAACACTCAGCACAATCAGACTTTGCATGTAAAACCAAGACCATCTAAATATGGTATACCTTTTTCAGGCAGTGGTAGCTAGTCTTGCAAAGAACAATGTGATGATAATACTAGACAATCATGTAAGCCGACCAGGCTGGTGTTGCAGCGATCACGATGGTAATGGCTTCTTCGGAGATAAGGATCTCGATCCCAACCTCTGGATCAAAGGCCTAACCAAGGTTGCAACCACTTTCAAAAACAACAAATATGTTGTTGCGATGAGCTTGCGAAACGAACTCAGGGGGCCTAAACAGAATGTGAATGATTGGTACAGGTAATCTACATCTACTGATGTTTGCCATCAACTTCACTGTAACTGACTATCTGAATTGAACTTAACATAAATTGAACAAAGCCTTACATGTGATGAGGTAGGTACATGCAGAGAGGAGCTGAAGCAGTGCACACTGCAAACCCTAGCATTCTCGTCATCTTATCTGGATTGAGCTACGATAAAGATCTCTCCTTTCTTCAGAACAAGCCGGTGATCTTGAGCTTCTCAAATAAGACAGTATTTGAAGTGCATTGGTATGGTTTCTCTGATGGCAAGTCATGGGAAACAGGCAATCCAAACCAAGTTTGTGGCCAGGTGGTGGATGGCATAATGAAGAAAGCTGGTTTCCTACTGGATAAAGGCTACCCCTTGTTTTTAAGTGAGTTTGGGGTAGACTTTAGGGGCACCAATGTCAATGATAACAGATACTTGAACTGTCTCATGGGATGGGCTGCGGAGTTGGATGTCGAATGGGCACTGTGGGCACTTACTGGGAGTTACTATCTTAGACAAGGGGTGGTTGGGATGAATGAGTACTACGGAGTTTACAACTGGAATTGGGGCGAAATCAGAAACCAGAGCCTCCTTCAGAAGATATCCTCTCTCCAGTATCCTTTTAGAGGTACACAAATCCTTTCGATTTAAAAACTTCAGCTCTCAGAACTATAAAGACTATGATTATATGAATAAGACATACCGATCTACGCTATCAACTGCAGGGCCAGGTTACACAGAAGGACGCCCACACAAAGTACTCTTTCATCCAATGACAGGCCTCTGTCTCAAGAGAGAATCGTGGCTGGAGCCCTTGGTTCTAGGCCCATGCTCAGAGGCTGAGAAATGGGACTATACTCCACAGAAAACCTTGACAATAAAAGGAACATATTTCTGTGTACAAGCAGATGAGTTGGGCGAACCTGCAAAACTGGGTCTTATTTGCAGCACAGAAAATTCAAAGTGGGACGTTATTTCAGATTCCAAGATGCACCTATCTTCCACACTAGGGGATGGCAGCACAGTTTGCTTGGATGTGGACTCAGATAACAACATTATCACAAACGAGTGCAAATGCCTGAGTAAAGACAACACATGCGATCCAGGAAGCCAGTGGTTTAAAATAATAAACAGCACACGATGCAGAAATGATAACACTCTGCTCCAGAATATGAACTCAGCCGTAAAGATTATTGCCAAGACCTTCCTGGATGGTTTTAGCCTATAAAATGAGCGGTATAAGCATGTAAAACAGTCTCACATAACATGCCTGATTCACAAAATACATCTATATTCTATAAAACCAGGCACATAGGTTGCTAACCGGCTTTAAGGCATATGGCTTCAACCTGCTTGTTAAGCACACATTTTACATCCCATACTAGTTGCACTAGGCACATGCATTAAGTTGTATGTGTGTGCTCATAATCATCTAATAGACCAACTAAATCAGATTTAATTTGTAGTCTACATTATAGGAGTATATAATCTTCGGCTTCGCTGCCACAAAGAATCCGAGATGAATTCCCGAATGGCACCATGTAAAAGAATTGCATCATTCAAGATAGCATAATATCAGCGCAAATAACCATACCATTATATCAACAATGTGTATGTAGAAAAGCGAACGAAAAAGAAAATCTTCATAGATAACCTTCCAATAATCTGTGACATGGCTAAAGAATTTCAAATCAGATACCTTTAAGCACCAAACCGAAGCTACATGAGAACAAACCAGTTCATACAATGAAAACTAGGAAGATACAGAATGTTTTTGACAACGTTTGCAATTTAATCTATAAAACTCATTCCTCCATGGCATCTCCGCCTTCAATTACTTCCACCAAATCTCTCAAGGGTGTGGTTTTTGTAAGCAAAACCTCTGCAGTCACGAAAAAGTTTAAACGTACAAATTATGGAATTGCATGGACAAAGCTAAATATCCCGCATCCCGGCAAACAAAATAATTCCCCGAAGAACTAAAAGCGGTTAATGATACTAACCAGTCTTCTTGGAAAAGGTATAGCCCTTCTCGCTGACATAGGTTCTTGGATTCGGAGCGAGGTGATTCCTAATGTACTCCTTGTTGCCCTGGGGAGGACAAGAGGGGGAGGGGGGGTACATGATGTTTTAGTTGAATACTACTTGAATATACCAACTGAAATATGTTACATATAAACAAGAACACAAAAACATACCTTTATAATCACACATATATCAACATTACTTCCACTTCCCAAGTCATTGAATATTCCAGAGCATATTGCTTCAGCAACTAATTTGACTCCTTCATCCCTCTGCAAAATACATTCGATTAAAATTAAAAGCATATGCTATGGACTTGTACATAGCTATAAAGAGAAAGGATAAACTTACAGTCAGGCCCTCCTTGTATTTTGATTCAAAGACAGACATTGCAGCTAACGAACCAGATCCCATAGTGGCAAATGGTAGAGTATCAGTTGAACCATGTGGATATATCTGCGATTAAATTAGTTAACAACATATTACAGGAGATAATACAATATAACATATTGAAATCTCCGAACAGAACCACCCTCACCTACCATACAGATTTCAAAAAGAAGAAAATGAAATCACAAGAGAAGACTGTACAAGAAGATTGAGAAAGGGAACTACTCACAGTATGCAAGTGGGGGCCTGTTACGTCAACTCCACCAAGCACTAAGGCTGCAGATACATGACCCTGGTAGCTGATTTTTAAAACATTATCAAGGTATTCAGGATAGTTTTCCCTAAAAATAAATGGCAAATGAAATAGATAGTGGCTTTTTACGAATGAAAGGCAACCTGAAAAGATGAGATTTAAGGAGCGTGAGAGCTGTCACGACCCTGGACTCACGACCAGTATGAAAGCGATGCAGCTTCAGTTGAGAGCTAACCATGTCTAGTTGAAACATTAGAAAACATACCAAGCACAAACATCGATATGAGCTCGAAGCAGAAGCTTACAGGGAAGCAAATGGCTTAATGACACAATTAAAAAGTGGTTTTAATTTAATTTTACCAGTAACCGCCTCTGTGTCTGCAGCAGTACCTGCTCCACAGCAATAAATATTGGGAGCCATATAGTGAATCTTTTCACAGTTCTTATCAGCAACAATTGGCCCTTCAGTGGCTCGTGTATCTGCCCCGAGAATGACACCATCCTGAAGTCCACAAGTAGATGTCAAGCAGGAGTTTATTAGCACTTGGCCACTTGTAACTAAGGGAAAAAGTAAACTTAATAGCAACTACCATATCTCCCAAAATTAACTTAAAAGACGCATTAGCTAGTTATGGTTTAGACAGAAAAATCTGGCGTTTGAGACGAGTGTACATTTTAAAAGTCAGAAAACGGAGAAATTAAAAGAACCACGTAATTTGAAGTGTCTTTCAGTTTTAGAAGGTGCTTGAAATTGATAAATGAAGAATCTGGCGTTTGAGAAGACTGTACATTTCAAAAGTCACAAAACGGAGATAATTAAAAGAACCTTTAAGTGTAAGGCATACACATCTACTCGGTTACTGTTTTCTTTTTTTCTTTTGCCTAATCTCTCAATTCTATAAATAAGTGGAAGGCATGTGTGCAGTTAATACACTATACTACACAAATCACTTTTCGTTTGTCGCTTTGCAAACACTCAAAAACTACTTATTAGACATTTTTTAAACAGATAAAAACAGCCACCCATGTTTACTTCTATGAGACTTTCTCCTTTTTCTTTTACTTGCATCAACTTATTGATGCAGATGTTCCTGGCAATCCTGATGCAAACCTCATACAGTGCAAACATAACAATTTGTCGCATAGATAACAATACTATAAATTTAACAAGGTAAAAGAGTAAATAATTTAACTTCTGCAGTACTAAATGTAATGTTTCTGTATTGCACATAATTAGAAAACCCATATAGGTAATATCGGTGGATAGTCAGTAGTTCAGTACCACTAGCATTACATAGCGTTCAACTGATCACAGTAATGCCATGTATGGATGGACCTGACTGCATAAGAAAGATGACAAAGCTAAAAATAGTGCAGAAAGATGTGAAAACAAAACGAACCTCCCAAGATGAGAACATTGTCGCAGGAATTATTTAATTGACATAGTTCCTTGTGCTAACTACTAACCATCAAGATTTATATTTTCTAAACCGCAAATCTAAACAACTACTCTACTCCTACACTGCTCCTATACCACTTATAACTCCACATACGCTTATACCGACCTTATGACTCCATGACTAAACCATCTTATGGCTCAACCTCTCCTACTACTCCAGCACCCTTACAACTCCGGCTAACCATCTAGAATAACATAGTTTAAAGCTTTTTAACAGCAATGGCCTCAATGAATGATAGGTCTGATTAGATAATGGAGTAGAGAATCAATACAGCAAGTAGTTGTTATCGGCGTAAAGATATTTGTAAGCTCCAACTAATTTTAGTTAGCTGCAACATGTTTTAAACCAAGTGTCTGGCGCTTTTTATATATAGGAAAGAGCTCAATTTCCAAACACTGACTCAAAAATGAAAAAACTTAGGTAAATGAATTCTAGTTTAAGATCGCATCTACTCGAAGCCCAAAGTCGCAGAGCTAAACTAATCCAAACCCTACATCACTGAGCAGCTACTGAATAAGCACTCAAGTGATCAAATAACACATATCGAGTTGATAAATCAATCGAATTAAATGCAGGAAACATATGAGATAGAGAGAGATTAAACACAATGGCGCAGTATACCTGAAATATCAAACCGACGATAGTGGTACCGGTTTTGAGAAAAGAAGGTGGTTTCAAACCCTTGTTGACGAGCATTTGGTTCCTCTTGCAGAGATCGAAGGAGAAACCTCCTTTCGGGGGCATAGTTTCTGCTAATTCAGACATTTTGAGTGTACAACTACAAGTGTTGATACTGAGACGCAAAGGATTTGGTTGATGGGGATTCTGAGAATGAGATAGATTTGTTCAAAGGTTTTCAGCAATCAGCTTGGAGAAGAAGAAAGGCAGAAAAAACAACTTAATTGATAATTCGGGTTCTGGGTTTCGACCCGGTTCCACACCATACTCACATAGTCACATAGACATGGTGTAAATTGCACAAACATCCCTTCTCTTTTTTTCTCTCACTGATATCTCGCTTCTGCATTAATCCAACCGAGCATCGCCATACCCTTTTTGAAGGACTGCTCTTCCAGTGATATTTTTCGATTCGCAAGGCTCAAACTAGAAATCTTGCTTAAATGAACTCAAATCGCTTACCTCTTGAGCTAACAAATGTTGATTGTACTTCATCCATCCCGTCCGAAACTTCTCATTTGACTTTACAGTCAACCAAATAATGGAGTATTACTTTTGAGTAAAATATTGATAGTGAGTTTGAAAAGTATATATATTTATTGTTAGTGGGTTTGAAAAGTGAATGAGTATATTACTTTTGAATATATTTATTGTTGTTAATGGAAGTAGTATGGGCAAAAATGAAAATAAGAAGTTTTAAATGTGACACCAAAAATGGAAAAATTGGAAGTTTCGGACGGGACGAAGGAAGTATTTTTTATCACAAAAACTATTATCTTCTTAACCAAAAACGTTACGTTTTTTTTTAATGGTATCTTTATAACCAAATTTACTACTTACTTCGTCTCCTCCTAACCTTTCCATTTGCCTTTTGGTAGGGAACGAAGGAAGTACCATATTTATAACTAGAAGATTAATATGATTGATCACACCAATTACTATCTTTGTTGATAGAAAACAATATGTTTTTTAACACCTTGAAGGACTGTATTCTTGATTGCATTCACTATATTATTAGATAAAGTTGTTATGTTGGGATGAAAAATTACTACGTATGTCAGTTATAAACACTATGATCTCCTTACAAATAACTATGTTTGTGTTTACAATAATTGTCATCTCAATAACTTAAATAACTATGTTTATGTTTGATCATAAATTCTACTATTTTTTGGGGAAAAAAACATTACGTTTATATATAAGCCAAATTAATTACCAACCAAAAACCAATTGTTCTCATTCTAAATTACACATACAATAAGCTTCGGCAATGCCTCCAACCCAAACCATAACAGGCCACTTAATTAACAAATCTCAGAAACGTCAAATTCATAGGTAAAAAATGTCTACATTGCTTTGCAACGATTCCTTGATGTCAAAATCTCAAAATATGAGCCTTCCTCTTTTTAGAATTCTCAAGCCAAGCCCCTGTAATTCCAAATCAGTCCTCATCATTACAATGCTCAAACTCTCATGGACTCATTACCCAAATCAGAACCAAAGTAGAAAAAACAAAAACAAATCCGAACCTGAAGGAAGAGAGATGGTGAAGAAGAAAAGATATGTGAATACGAGGTTTCCTTGACGATAACAGCTGAGCAATCCAAAATACACAATTACCCCAAATTCACTTCCAAATGTAGTATGGACGATACCTTTAGTCGCCCCAAATTCGATTAACCTGAAGAATATGCACAACCAGCGCAGCTTCAGCCTTCAAGAATCCTTGCCATAACTAGGGTGAAATCGTGAGGAAGGAGAAGATCGAAGCGAGAGACAAAACATTGACCCATTGAGTGGTGCGAAATCGGGTAGAGAGTGAGGAAAGAGAAACCTAATAATGTGATGAGGATGAAGATGAACAGGAAGAAGAATGGAGCTGGAGTTCTTGTTGTTCTTTTTGGGTTTGGGAATGGTGAAATTGCGAGTAAATAGAGATGCCTCTAAATCTTCTGGTTCTGATAACGGGTTATAACATAACCCGCTTTATGACCCGCGAAATTGGTTTTCAGTATGGTAAATTGCAGTTTGACCCATGTCTAAGATGTCTAAATCTATGTTATGTCTAATATGAGACTTTGCCTTTAACTAATATTTTGTTAGCAAATCGAGACAAGATTGTTGTCTAAACCGTTTTACGAATTACAAATACAAAATTGAAAATAACTTGGTTGCCAGAACTCTCGTAATCTTGTGTAGAGTTATTGTGAGTCTACTAGTGTGGATTTGAAATTATGACACGGGCAAGCAAGGTTCGTTAATAATTTTGTGATTTTTAAACCAAAAATTATGACGGAATGATTTTATGGTTGGGGAAAGGGCGAATATGATTGTAGTCGTTCCGCGTGGTCGTGCCAAATTTATATAATTTACGTTTCAACTTTTAAAATCTTACTAATATATAATATTTATATTTAAATATGCCGTGATGGGAATGCATAACTGTGATAACAAAGTGTTGTTCATCTTATTTACTTTCAATTATACTATAAATCGAATCCGAAACTTTCACTCCCTCAGCGAGTAATTATTATTAGAAATATGATAATATGGTACCTCTCAAATGATGGTTACGAGTTAG
>JAYMSM010000252.1:0-12642 GCA_036897885.1 Plantago crassifolia | reverse complement strand
GGTAGCGTTTAGTAACAATACCAATCGATTGGGTTTTGACAAGTGGGATTACAAGTGGTGAAGCTCATCAGGCTTGAGAGTAGTATGGTATGGTATGGTGTTTAGTGGGATTATATTCCTCCCTATAGTCAAATATGAGGCTAAATTTAAGGAAATGAGCAAAAACACCACAAACTCAAGAATCCTAAAATCGTCAGACAAAAAAATAACAATCTCTATATTTGAGTATTCCCTAAAAATTTCCCTACAAATGAGCATGGTATAACTCTTCCCTGTCCTTGTGACACCACTAATCATCCGAAGTGAAATTCTCGGACTATAAAACTCACTCAACGTGATCATCGTGCCCAAATGTTGTACACGTCCATAGAATATTTCAATTGTCTAATAATATTGTACGGGACATGCACCACATGATGGATTAAAAATCAAAATTTGGAACATACTAGTTGTCATAATTTTATAATACTTCTAATAATAATTAGGCCAGAAACCTGATAACGTGAAGCAAAACAACATGTATAAAAATAATTAGCGTGTGATTTTCAAATAAAGATAAGCACAAAGTCCACGGATGCAAAAAATTACCAATAACGACGTTTAATCTAATTTTAATTCTATGACATTTTGAAATACGAAAAGTTTTCTTTCATTCAAAAGCTCGAACTTAAAGAGACGTAACATCTAGTCAATAGTCAACACGAAATTATGGTTCAAAGTTCAAACACAATTGAGCAGATGTGTTACCAATTATCATGACTATGAACACAGCTCAACAGTCTAACCCAAAATACGAAAAGGTTTCTTTCATTCCAACGTTCGAACTTAAGAGATGTGACATCTAGTCATTAATTATGAAATTAGAAATTATGGTTCTAACGCAATTGAGCAGATATTAGCATGACTATGAACACAGCTCAACAGTCCAGCCCAGTGTGTCCTCTGCAAGTCCCATCTGAATGCTCGTTAGCGCGGAATAGAGCTGTCGAGACACAACACCGACACCATCGCTTCCGTAAGTTACCCTGCGTAGCGAACGTATGAAGTGCATTATTACGGGAACTATTATCTGGCATTTGTTTCGCCTAGTTATCATCATGAAGAGTTGATAAATCAGGTTTCTATGCTGGGGCAAGAGTGCTCGTGCACCTCATTGTAGTAGTGGGCCCACTGTTAATAGCGAGGGCCCTTCATCATCGAATTTTGCATAAATCAGGATGCAATAGCTAATATTTTGGTAGTTAATGTAAGGTAGCAGATGAGATAGTGGAGGGCAAACCTCGTTGAAGAATGCATCCTGCGTTAGATAAAACTTTGAGGGGTAAAAATTGTCAGTCTACAGAAATCGAATTAAATGTGGATGGAGGCACAAGTGCTTACCGGAATCGCAGCGGAGTCGGTGGTCTACTAAGAGATGATGCAGGAAGATGGTGTTGGCCTGTTGGGGATCCCTCAAGAGCATCAACACAACAACACCCTTGGAGGCGTAACTGGAAGTCTGGAAGCCCTGAAGATTTGACTTGAGCTAGCTTGGAACGGCGCATCCTAAAATAAAATTGAAGTCGGAACGCATTGGCTGCTAAAAGGGATAATGAAAATGGGAGACTAAAAGCTTTTGGCTGCTCCACTTCCATTTTGTTTATCTAGTGATGTAGCCAAACTGCCAAATTCGACTGTTGCACTTTCATTACTGGGAAAAAGGAAAAAAAGAAAGCAAAATAAGAAGGAAAGTGCCAGTCCGAAAAGCTGCGGGAGAAGCCAAGGAGACCATTATAAAAATAAGATGAGAATTGTATCAATGAAAATGAAAAATGTACCAATAAGAGCGAGAAGAACTGCGATTCAACTGACTAGACCTTGTTCCTCATCGATCACATACTATACCTAGATCAGAATCACCCAAAATCAAGATGAGGTGTAAAATGGAGAGAGAGGTGGGAAAGAGAGAGAAACACGAAGAAGGAGGACAAAAAGAAAAACTGGGCTACTGGACTAGCAGAAGCTAGAAATAGAAACCCTTTTCTGTGCTCTACATTAAAAAAAATTATATAATATATAATTAGAATTTCCTATACAATAATGACAATGAAAAGTGGAAAAATAAAGTATCCTAATATATATATAAATTATATAAATATAAAGAAGAAAACAAAAGAGAAAAAAACAAAGAAAGAGAAAAAAATAAAACCATATTGAATGAGGAAGGAGGAGAAACAAAAAAAGAAGCAGAAAGAGATTAAAGAAAATAAGTAAAAATAAGAAAAAAAGAGAAGAAAAGAGAAGAGGAGAGAGAAGAGAGACAGAAAAGAAGAAGAAAAGAACAAGAGAAAAGAGAAGAGGAGAGAAAAAAAAGGAGAGAGAGAAAAAAAGAATTTATTTAGATTTATTTAGTATAAATGTAAATATAAATGAAAAGTGAAGTAAATAAGAGTCCATTGAGTAGAGTCAAGTATAGAAAAAATACATCGATTAGGTAATGCAGCAGTCCACGCATTGAATGAAAGCACCTCTTGGGTTGGGAGAAGGGGAAAGGGGGAGCCCGAGATAGTACAAGAATGTTATAGGTGGGTCCAACCTAAACTGAAGTCTACATGATAAGAATCTGTTCGTGGGCCTAGGATTACTAGATATATTTTATATACTTTTACTTTAATGAGGTATTTTTCATTCCAACAAAATAAGACTTGCTTCTTCTTAATCCACGTAAAAACCAGAAAGAACTTTAATAAGAATGATCCACGACGCAGGTAGTCTTTAGAATTTCTAGTTTCCATTTTTATTTCTACAAACAAAAAATTTTTAAATGCAGGTAGAATGTAAAAATGAAAAAGAAAAAACCGTAGATTTTAAAGAAGATAGAAAAAAAGAAGAAAAGGAAAAGAAAGAAGACTGAAAAGCAAACATACACTCACGAAGACTTCAAAATACATCATCATCAACTAAACACCGTTTCCTTGAAGTGAAAAAATAAGCAACAAGAAAAAAAAGAAAGATCACAAACAATGACAGAAGGGTAGCCATGTTAGAACCGAACCAATCATGCACAAGAAATACTTCCAAGAATATAGAATACGAATCGGAATGGAGAGACTTCAGAAGAATAACCTTTGTCAAAGAAGCAGAATACCCTGGACTTCAAAACAAAGAAGAAAGCAAAGCTAAAGGAAAGATAAGGACCAAAAAGAAAAAGAAGCATTATTTTACTACATCCAACAAAAAAAGAAAAGAGAGTTAGTTGTATTCTAACCAATAGACAAAACAATAAACAAAAGTAAAGAATACGAAAAGTTCCTAGATATGACCAGAAAAACAAAGAAGGAAGAGAAATGGAAAGAACGAAAAGACAAAGAAGAGAACAAGAAAAATAGAAAAAGAGAGAAAAAAGAAGGAAAAACATAAAAATATTCCTGGAAATCAGAAAACAATAGAGTTGTCATTCATTTACAATGCAAAAGAATAAATACAAAAAAAAAGAATCAAAAGGAAAAGCAGGAGAAATAGAGAAGAAGAAAGAAAAAAGGTCGATGGAACTGCACTTTCACTTGTCGTCCATTCTTTAATCAACCTTGAATCGAAAGAAAAAAAAGACAGGAATAGGAAAGAGGAGTTGTCGTCTATCTCTCCAAATCCAAGAACAATAAAAGAAAGAAAAGTTATAGTCCATTCTCCCTCACACAGACATATAGAGATAACAGAGAGGAACTCGAACAGAGATAGAAGAAGAAAGGGACATTTCGGGTAGAAATTAGACTTCCTTTTTGTTTTCGTCCAGGCTCTCAACAATCAAGAAAAAAAGAAATAAAATAGAAACCCATTCTTGTAGTCCATTCTGAGGGAATTATGTATATTCATAGTTTTCGTATATAGTATGTGTATATATGTACATTATATAAATATAAATAAAGAATATATAAAATTATATAAAAGAAAGTAAAAAGTATTAAAAAAAGTATCAATATAATATAGATATAGAAACTTATAGTCGATGCCGTTTGTTGTTTTTTTAGATGCTATTTTCTGCGCGGAAAGCAAATCTTCATTTTCCTATTTTCTCAAAAATGAATAAAATAATTATAATTAATAATAATAATAAGTGTATAAGTGAAATTATGTCTTTTGTTCTTAGAATTAGGAAGTTTTCTGACTCAAGAAGTTGTCTGAGCGAAGATTGTCTCGAACAAATAAGACAATTTCATGGTAAGATTCCAGGAAGGTTTCATTCTGTTATTCAGTCTGACCTAAATTGTAAGCTTGTCTTCTCTTTCTCTTCGTGGTATTTTCTATATTGAATATTTAATGGAATGTCTTTTCTTCTTTCTTTTTTCTACTGCTTTTTTTTGTCTTTTCTCTCTTGTTCTTTCTAAATCTTTTTTGGTTAGCAGTTTCAATTTCATCTAATAGGAAATAGATAAGATGGACTGGGGATGAGTCAACGTAGAAATTTATTCTTCCTTTCTAAGGCAAGTTCCCGTTCTAGGTCTTATCTAACTAATAAGTAAGCCAGATCCTGGTTTTTTTGTTCGTTGGTACTTGATTCATGCATTCTCTGTAAATCAATGAATCCGGAATAATAGTGGTATTCGGATAATTTTTGATCTTCTTCCAATTCTGATCCATTCTTTTTCTTCTTTTTTAGTACCCAAAAATTTTAATGTACTCCCTTTATCAAAAGATTTACTTAGAGATTGGTAAAAGCAAAAAGATCGAAAGAAGGAAAAAAGAAAGAAAGGGAGCCTTTGAACAATCACATCAAACAAAAAAACAACTTATACACAGGCCCCCAGTTCCACGTACAAGCGAAACATTCCTCTCACGTCTACTTTTGTCAGAAACACCGAACTCGTTCTTATGCTTTTCCGAAAATTTTTTTCACCTCCACCTGCAGATCGGAGATCAAAAATCTTACCTATTACCTAAAAGCGTTCCCTTAGGCAATATATATTATATGCAAGATATGCAAGAGAAAAAAAAAGCCGTTGAAAGTGAGTCAACGACTCAAAGGTAGACTTTTTTCAAGCAATGCCAATGCAATATCTATTATATATATATAAGTGTGACTCTTTATTTCTTTATAATGACTTTCCTTAGCCCCGATCTCTTTCTTTGCAGACCTAATCCCAAGGCTTTATAAATAAAATTTCTACACGACCTTCTAAATTTAAGTTCCTTCTATACATATTCTATACAGAAAGAAAATAATACATAAAGAAAATAAATTATTGATTCCGATTTCCGAAAGACAATCTATTTCCCACCAGATATACTTCTCGCATAAACAAAAGAAAAAAAATGTGATATTGGGGATTAGAGAAAAAGAGAGATGAAGTAGAAAGAGGAAAGGAAAAAAGAAGCCCTTTTCTAAGCTAAGTCAAACTGGAAAATAGTATTTTTTTTTGATTCATGCAAAATACGGCGTAGTTCCTAAAGTCAAAAGCGTCCTTATTTTCCAATAAATAATAATGAGTGTGAAAGAAAAGAATGGTGTATGGCTAGGGAAGTCCAATTAGAAAGAAGGACCTGAAATAAAGGAAATCAAATAGGGATGGCTACTTTACTTAAAAAAATAAAATATAATTTACTTAAAATTAAAATACAAATAGTATCTCCTTCAGCCTACTAAGCCTATGGACTAGGTGACATCCAAAAAGAAGAGCAATAGATATATACCTTTTTAAAATTCATATATAATCATAAATCAAAAAAAAATGACTAAAAAAATAAACAAAAAAAGAAAAACATGTTGATTAGATTCAAATTCGAGAAAACAAAAATTTAAGTTCATCATGAGCAGAGACACTATTGCTGAGATAAAAACCTATATACGAAACACGGGTATCGATAGAAAAAGAGTTGTTTACATAGCAGAATATTACCAAAAATATTGTTCAAATACTTTTTCAAAAAGGTTTTATGCAATACTTCTGAAAGCAAAAAGAAAAAACCAATCTTTTTTTGTTTTAACCCTGCGACATAGAAGGAATGGGAAAAGACCATATAGAAATTTTTAAATTTAAAACGGATCAGTAGACCCGGTCTACGAATCTATTCTAACTCTCAACGAATCCCTAGAATTTTAGGTGGAATGGGGATTGTAATTCTTTCTACTTCTCGCGGTATAATAACAGACCGGGAGGCTCGACTAGAAGGAATCGGCGGAGAAATCTTATGTTATATATGGTAATCCATTTAATATCCAAATGGGATCCAAAACCTCTTTATCTTTGTAAAAAAAAAAGAAAGAAAAAGGGTGGGTTGTCTAATACCATTTCTCCTGCATTAGTTAATACAAAAAGGAGGTTTTACCTGAAATGAAAAAAAAAAAACCTAGAATGAAAGAAGGAAAACCTAGAATGAAAGAAGAAAACCTTGGAATGAAAGAAGAAAACCTTGGAATGAAAGAAGAAAACCTTGGAATGAAAGAAAGTAAAACGAAAGAAAAAACATGGGTTCATGAAGGTTTAATTACGGAATCGCTTCCCAACGGTATGTTCCGGGTTCGTTTAGATAATGAAGATCTGATTATAGGGTATATTTCAGGCAAGATCCGACGTAGTTTTATACGGATACTGCCGGGAGATAAAGTCCAAATTGAAGTAAGTCATTATGATTCAACCAGAGGGCGTATAATTTATCGACTCCAAAACGAGGATTCACAAGAGTAGGCGGGTTTTATGCAATATGATTCGAAATGACAAATTTTAAGAAACTTATTTTCTACCAACGAGTAGATTGAGAATGAAGATTGAGGAATGACAAATATGAAAATAAGAGCTTCTGTTCGTAAAATTTGTGAAAAATGTCGCCTAATTCGCAGGCGGGGACGTATTATAGTAATTTGTCCCAACCCAAGACATAAACAAAGACAAGGATAATCAGACTTTCTAAAGGACTCAGTGTCCAAATAAGGAATCTGTTTTGATTGTAAATGGATATATCCATAGACTTCTGATTCATATTTATGAGATGATAAAATATGGCAAAAACTATGCTGAGAGTCGGTTCACGTAGGAATAGGCGTATTGGTTCGCGTAAAAGTGTACGTAGAATACAAAGAGGGGTTATTCATGTTCAAGCAAGTTTCAATAATACTATTGTCACGGTTACAGATGTAAGGGGTCTCGTGGTTTCCTGGTCCTCGGCAGGTACTTGCGGCTTTAAGGGTCCGAGAAGAGGGACACCCTTTGCAGCTCAAACTGCAGCAGAAAATGCTATAAGTACAGTAATAGATCAAGGTATGCAACGAGCCGAAGTAAGGATAAAGGGTCCCGGGTTAGGAAGAGACGGAGCATTACGTGCTATTCTTCGAAGCGGTATACGATCTCTGTTTATACGAGATGTAACCCCTATGCCACATAATGGCTGTAGACCTCCCCAAAAAAGACGTGTGTAGAAATGAACAGTGAAGAAATTTCAAGAAAAACAAGAGAAATAAATAATTCAATCCAATAAAAAAATATTACTATGGTTCGAGAGAAAGTAAGAGTATCTACTCGGACACTACAGTGGAACTGTGTTGAATCAAGAACAGACAGTAAGCGTCTTCATTATGGGCGCTTTGTTCTGTCTCCACTTATGAAAGGCCAAGCCGACACAATAGGCATTGCAATGCGAAGAGCTTTGCTTGGAGAAATACAAGGAACATGTATCACACGTGTAAAATCTGAGAACGTCCCGCATGAATATTCTACTATAGCAGGTATTCAAGAATCGGTTCCTGAAATTTTCATGAATTTGAAAGAAATTGTATTGAGAAGTCATTTATATGGAACTTGTGGCGCGTCTATTTGTGCTAGGGGCCCGGGATATGTAACTGCTCAAGATATTATCTTACCGCCTTGTGTAGAAATCGCCGACAATACACAACATATCGCTAGGTTGACAGAATCCATTGATTTTTGTATTGAATTAGAAATTGAAAGAAATCGTGGATATCTTATAAAAAGCCCGCATATCTTTCAAGATGGAAGTTATCCTATAGATGCTGTCTTCATGCCTGTTCGAAATGTGAATCATAGTATTCATTCCTATGGGAATGAAAAACAAGAAATACTCTTTCTTGAAATCTGGACAAATGGGAGTTTAACTCCAAAAGAAGCACTTCATGAAGCCTCTCGGAATTTGATTGATTTATTTATTCCCTTTTTACATAAGGAAGAAGAAAACTTACATTTAGAGAATAATCAAGACAAAATTTCCCTATCTCCTTTTAGTTTTCACGAGAAATTGGATTCATTCAGAAAAAACAAAAAAAAAAAAGCATTGCAATCCATTTTTATTGACCAATTCGAATTATCTCCCAGAGTTTATAATTGCCTCAAAAAGTCCAACATATATACATTATTTGACTTCTTGAATAAGAGTCAAGAAGATCTTATGAAAATGGAACATTTTGGCCTAGAAGATCTAAAACAGATGTTAGGGATTCTAGAAAAACACTTCACAATCGATTTACCAAAAAAGAGGTTTTAAATCTATCACTCGATTGGATTTGTTTTTTTGGCTTTTGTATTTTTTTGAATTAAGATTAAGATGAAAATGGGTTTTCAATCTGTAACCACAATTCATAGATTTGAAAGAAATTCAGAATTTTATGGAATAAATGTATCTAGGGAGAATTCGCTTTGAAACGACTATTCCCTAGATACGCACGTTGTATTATTTCACAATGGAAATCCAATTAAAAAATTTCACAATGGAAATCCAATTAAAAAAGACCTAAAGTTAGGGATTTATCAATCGGCAATGTTGCACCAATACCTAACCAAAGAGCGACTGCGGTACCAATCAAAAAAACAGTTGTCGCTACTGGACGACGAAATGGATTTTGGAATTTATTAACATTTTCTAAAAAGGGTACCGTTAATAATCCCGCAGGCACTGAAGCCATTAAAAGAACACCCAATAATTTATTGGGTACTGTACGAAGTATTTGAAATACGGGAAAGAAATACCATTCAGGTAATATTTCCAAAGGAGTTGCAAACGGATCTGCTGGTTCACCAAGCATTGATGGTTCTAGAACCGCCAAACCTACGTTACATGCAATAGTACCTAAAATAACTACTGGAAAAATATATAAAAGATCATTAGGCCATGCGGGTTCTCCGTAATAATTATGACCCATACCTTTAGCCAATTTTGCTCTTAATACAGGATCATTCAAATCAGGTTTTTTTGTTATTGGGATAGGTGAATTCTTCTAGATCCATCCCCCGAAGGAACCGGACATGAGAATTTTTTATCATCCGGCTCGAGCAAGACTTAAAAGAACAAAAGAAATCCTTACAAAAATCTAGGTGTTGGCTATATATAAATATAGTATATATGTATGTATATGAATGATTCAATGTAATAAAACCTGGACTCTTTTCTGGAATGGAAACTATCCATTGAAAAGAAATTTGGTTCTAAGTCTAAATAAATACTCAATACCCAAGTTAGCTTACAAAATTGATCATGATATGATCAAGTGCTTTCTGGGTCGTCTCGGACTTTACGATTACTATTTCTCTCTAGTTATTTCCAAAATAGTTAGAGATCCATACAAAAGGTTTACTTGTTATTAATTTCGTCTATCTTTTTCTTTAGATCTTTTGTTTCACTCCGATAGTATTCTTGCTCCTATAAATGCATAGGAAATGCATGCATTTCCATACTATTTTTCAATTTATGAACTGAATTCTACTAGATCTTACGGAGCCTTCTCGTTGTCTAAGATGATTCAGATCTGATCATAGAAAAGATGCTCTTCGGGCAAACCAGCCTATCTTCTGTCTAGGGATTAGACAGTGGTTGGAACAAAGACACATTTGGTTGTGAATTGCAAGGTGGTAGACATATATCTACACAGACCAATCAGTAGTTCAAGCCACACACTCCCATAATCCATTTTCTCTTCGGAGAATTCCCCCCAACCCTACAATATTATTTATTTGACACGATTAGTTGGAGGGAAATATCCAAATCCATGTCTTATCTTATTATTTTCAATAATCCATACTTGTAGCAATAAAATCCTATTATGCCTCCCCTAAGTGATAAATGATTGATTACAAATATCTATTCTATACCCTCTCTATAAACTAGTCTATAAACTATAAGGGACCTGAAATACCTTGTTTACGTATCATTGGAAAATGCATTAACATAAATACAGCAGTTAGAAGTGGCAATACAAAAGTGTGTAAACTATAAAAACGAGTCAAGGTGGATTGTCCCACACTAGCACTTCCACGCAATAATTCTACCAAAGGCGACCCTATTAGAGGAATAGCATCAGGTACACCGGTTACAATTTTAACCGCCCAATAACCAATTTGGTCCCGAGGTAAGGAATAACCAGTTACACCAAAAGATGCCGTCAATACTCCCAGAACCACCCCTGTAACCCAAGTTAATTCGCGAGGTTTTTTAAATCCCCCGGTGAGATATACACGAAAAACATGCAGAATCATCATTAGGACCATCATACTTGCCGACCATCGATGAACTGAGCGGATTAACCAACCAAAGTTAGCTTCCGTCATTATGTATTGAACAGAGGCAAAAGCTTCCGTAACAGTCGGACGATAGTAAAAAGTCATAGCAAACCCCGTAGCTACTTGTACTAAAAAACAAGTAAGCGTAATTCCGCCTAAACAATAAAATATATTGACATGAGGAGGAACATATTTACTAGTTATATCATCCGCAATCGCCTGAATCTCGAGACGTTCTTCGAACCAATCATAGACTTTATTGAGATAGGTGAAAACCCCCCTCTCAGAACCGTATATGAGACTTTCATCTCGTACAGCTCAAGCAAAAACACACCCCCCAAAAGAGTCGGATATGCAATCGAAAGTTTGACATTTCTTAATTTTCAATTAAATCGTCTCTAAATGTACGAAATAAGAAAAACAAATGGGAAAGCTCTTCTTCTCTTCTTTGTGGTGATAATACCAAAACATCAAGTTGGCTCAATCGTCTTTATGTTGATCCTTACAGGCCTCTTGAATCCTCTCGTTACCTATTTCTTTTCATTTCTTTTCTTTTTATCTATAATATGGCTTTTTTTTTCTTTCTTTAGTAATTGAATTGATATAAGAATTTTCTTGTTAAGACCCTATGAATCGGTTAAAACCTCAGATTCATACTAGAACCACGATGATTCAAAAAAAATCATAAGTTAAGCCAAGGATTCCCTGAGTAAGAACCGTTGGATCATCACGTATTCCATGAATTAGATTCGAAAAAATGGCTAAAAAAAAAAAAGAAAAAATTTCTTTCTTTATTTTTTTTAGAATTTAACGTGTTTTTGGAGTTCCGGGTACGGGGTTAAATAGTACGTATGAACCATAGTTTAAATATTTCTTAATCTAGTTCATATATTTCGTGTTCCAGATACTTGAATAAATATCTGACGGTGTAGAACCATCTTTATCAAGGTGACAGGTCTATTTTCTGTACTATCCATAAAATCAATTATAACAAGTCACACACTCATATTCCGGAAATAAAGAAAGAAAAAATTCCACGATCGAACTACCAAAATAGAATAAGCTAGAAATCCAAGTTATAACTTGTATATTTTTGATTCAAAAACGAATATCTTTCTTCGAAATTTAATTCATTGAAATTTCATCTAATAAAACGGACGAATTATAAATCTCCAAAATAATTGATAGAAATACCGCAAATAAAGCCATTGCGACACCCATCAAAGGAGTTGTTCCCCACCCCGGAGCTACTTTACCATATTCTGAATTCAAGGGTTTTAATAAACTCCCTATACCAGTTCGTTTTGGGCGGGCCGATCTAGAACTGTTTTCAACAGTTTGTGTAGCCATAAATCCTATTGTATTCATTGAGATCTGTTGACTTTGTATACCATTCTGTTGTAAATAAACGATCTTATGATAGATCTGTTGAGGTCTTGAAATTATACTTGAATATGGAAACATTATATAATATGGAAACAGCAACCCTAGTCGCCATCTTTCTATCTGGTTTACTTGTAAGTTTTACCGGGTACGCCTTATATACCGCTTTCGGACAACCTTCTCAACAACTAAGAGATCCATTCGAGGAACACGGGGACTAATTGAAGTAATGAGCCTCCCAATGTTGGGAGGCTCATTACTTCAATTGAGATAATGAAAAATCATTTTCGATTTTATTTTTTAGTTGAAATTTTAGGTGGTTCTCGAAAAAAGATAGCGAAAAAAATGATCCCTAGAGTCGATACTAAAAGGAATGTATAAACCAATGCTTCCATAAATTCAATCGTGGTTTACAATTATAACTTCCCTACCTATTTGTTTTTTCTTTTTAGAAGCATCCCTACCTATTACCGCTCCATTGAGCGGTAACGAGGAATCAATTGAGATCGATTCAAATTGGACGGACTCGTTCATTTTCTTTTTTTAAACTAAAAACTATATACATTCAAAGTGGATGGGGATTCAAAAAAGAATCCTTTTCTTTACCTTTAGAGTATTATCTTCTATTCTTCTTCTTTCTAAAAAAAGAAGAAAGCGCTCTTAGTTCAGCTCGGTAGAACGCGGGTCTCCAAAACCCGATGTCGTAGGTTCAAATCCTACAGAGCGTGGTTTTTTCTTCGTAAATCGAATTAGGCCCCAAGGCCTTCGGGCGCTTGCACAG
>JAYMSM010000251.1:0-12643 GCA_036897885.1 Plantago crassifolia | reverse complement strand
GACCGAGAATGACCACATCAAATATACTCACTCAGCATATGCTTTAGGCACCGTTTGGTAGAGATTGGGTATTTTGGTTAAATGATTTCTGGGTATTTGGTTAACGGGCCTGAATTGGGTATTTTGAGCTATTCTGATGCAAAATCCCTTGTTTGGTAGTTATTTGTGACCATACTGAAAAGAGGAAAAGAGAGATCAAATACCCTGTTTGGTGGAGTGTAGCAATTTCGGGTATTTCGATAATTACTTTTTTACCCCTCTGTGTTTTTTAAGTGGCCTGTGCAGAAACGTAATATGGCAGTGCGCTTTTGGCAACAAACCAACGATTTCATTGTGAATAATAACGATTTTGTTGAACAAAATAAACATGTCGACTGAAATAGAACTTGTGTTGATTAATTGAACTTTCTGCCATGCCTAAAAAGTGATTAAACCACATGTCATCACAACAGTTCATAGTAGCCACAAAAAGTTCTTAGCCTTTCTTCATCATGTGATCCATTAATTAATTTACATAAATTCTATCTTCTGTTTGTAAGTTTGTCTCCATGTACAAGCAAATAATTAAAAGTCCCTAATTTGGTTCTATTTGTACCATACAATTCCATTTAGTATTTCATAACTATATAAGCATTCCACCCACTTAATCACAAGTCACAACCATCTTTGTCAACGTTCCCTTGGATCCGACATGCTGTGAGCGTATAAGGTGTCCTGGTTACCGAGAAATTCACAGTTCTCTATGACCGAGAGATCACTGTCTGATCGGAATGCTACGGCTTGGTGAGCGTTGGGGCCTGCCGTGTTCTGGATGGTGAGGCCACTTGCCATGAACCCATCACCAATCACTCCTGCACCACCATTACCAATATGTTATACAACTATGGCATGTTAGGTAAAACTGAATCGGAATGGACATCCACTTTACAACCTTTTCGACATAAAAATAGAATGTGCTTGCAAACACTACTCTGCAAGCATGCCTTGACAGTCACCAAATGCATTTGCAAACACCACTTTATGTAGTTATCTCAAGTTATCTCAAATCTTGCAAGCAACACCTATCGAATTCAGTTTCGAGTCATTTTTATAGAATTCTACTACCTCACTTCAATATTTCACAATAAGCACAAGCAACTGCTAAAATCAATTAACAAAAGCATAAAACTTCAAGCCGAATCCGAGTTTCCAATCAAACATAATCATCATAATATCGTTCAATGAAAAGCACATTCTCAAACATGTCAACATCTATGAATATACAAGAGAAAGACTTGTTAGAAATCAAACAAGTCAAGAACCACTTGCACCTAAAAAGCCCTGTTTTTACCAGCACAAGCTTAAAGACTTACTACTTCATCGAATACTTCACAACAAGCATATGCTACTGCAAACAACCAAACACTAATAACACAACCATGCAAGAAAAATCCAAGCCAAATCTTGTCAAATAGAACATAGTGATCAAGTCTCATAACACACACCGATGTCAAAATACTACTTCCTCGTCCCTTGACATCCAAAGGGACATTCTAAATGGTCGAAATAAAGTATCCGTTCAGTTTACCTGAAAATGCATGAACTGAACTTAATCTGAACTCAATGCACTGAACTCAACTTAACTTAACTTCACAAAACTGAATTGAACTACACAATCTATTAACCACATTCTCAAACATGTAAAAGTCTACGAATAAACAACGAAAACACGACTTCGAAATCACGAAATTCTCCAAGAAAACGACGAAAACTCACCAACAGTAGCTGTGCTATACGTCGTAACCCCTTGCATCCCGACACTAGCCGAGCCAGTAATAACAGTTTTCCCAATCCCATCACCCAAAAACACCACATTCTTCTTCTCTAACGGCACCCTCACCATCTCCTCATAAACACCCTCCTTAATCGCAATAACGAACCTTTTCCCCGCCACAAGATTCTCCGGCGCCGCGTCCACCGTAGCCTGAACACTCCCATACCTACACCCACTCTTACAAACTGTCACATCCAACGCTGCAACAACTCGATCGGAGCAACCAATTAGGATACTTATGCATAATGCATCCACAATCGAGAGTACAGACCGGACGGGCACCAGAATTTTATACCTTCAGCCAAACCAGTTAGTTACTGATGAACCCTAGATTTAGAATTGGGGGGAGACGGAAGACAGATTGTATAGGAGACATTAGATTCACGAATTTGAGGGAGAAATCGTCGTGAATTAAGCCCAGAAGCTGGACGAATTTGTGCCAAAATTCTTTCACAAAATTCGCCAGAAATACCACCAAAATACCCAATTCAAAATACATCCTAGATGGAGGAATTTGAAAAATGGGTTTTCTTTGTAAAACTTGCGGGCCTAAGAAATCAGGTTTTCATAAAATACCCAATTTCAACGGGCCGAGGTATTTGGTTTTTTGGCTACCAAACGAGGTATTTCGGTGTTTCAGAAATTCCAAAACCAAAAACACCCCTCTACCAAACGGTGCCTTAGATAGAAAATGGGTGGACTGTGAACTAACTTAGGTTATCTATTTGAAATTAGTAAGAGAAGAGAGGAGAGGAGAGGAGAAGAGAAGAGAAGATTCGATTCCACAATATGACTTTAAACTCACATAATTCTAATTTAAGTATAAATGCAATTTTTGAAAACACAAATGGTTGTAACTTGATGTAAGGATTCTAGAGTGTCTAGGGATGTAATACGCTGTCTTTTGTTGGTCACAAATAAAATACCAAATGAGAGATCTCAGGCATGCCTTCTGTTTGGCTTTCTAATTAACGGTTCCTACTTACTCCAATCAACCAAGTAACATCAGAAAATCTGAACAAAGTATTTTTATATGAACGAGTGAGTGAGATTAACAACACCTTTTGTTTTTTTTTGTACAACAAGAGTGTCAAAATGTGGCTTCCGGATGCAAAACTAGGAAGCGCCATGCCCAGGAAATCTGGGCGCAATGGCCTTGTTGCTGTTGCAATTGACAAAGACAGGAACAGCCAACATGCCCTTAAATGGGCCACCGAGAATGTCCTCCCCCGAGGCCAACCTGTCATTCTCATTCATGTTAGTCGCATATCCTCGGGTTCTAAACGTAGGTGACTAATCCTTCATCACCTTCATTTACATTATATTCGTGCAACCCTGTTCCTGTGGAAATTTGGCTAGTCTTGTTGTGAATATTTGATGATATTGTGCCTGTTTACGTATGGTTCTGATTGTTAAAAATGCCAAAAGATAAGCGATTCTGAGAATCATTTGTGGATGTGTGTGTTTCGCTAAACCAGCTTGTTTCAGCTTCTTATATATTAAGTGGCTAATTGCCAAAAGTCTAAAAGAACACGGTTTTTTTAAAATACTTTTTTCTGGTATAATTAAGATCTAAGCGGTTTCTTAAAATCTGTTTTTGTTTCAAACAGGCACATTACGTATCCCTTAAATTGATTAGCCATCCCTTAAAATGTCTTCCATGTGTGACCGGTGGCTAAATACGTGGTTAAGTAGATTAGGAAGATCTTGCCGTGTTCTAGACTTGACTCTTGTAACTTGTAAGTTATAACAAGTTAAATTTTCTGCTGGTCTCTTTATTATACAGTATTAGAAAGGTTGTAATTTGCCTATTTATATACCAGTGATACATATGATGTTAGCAATAGCATTCACCATTATTACCTTGATTTAGGCTAAAGGGATGTTTATGATGAATCAAATGCAGTTAGCGGAAACAATTATGCTCTCCAGGATGCTGGGGATCTCTGGCAACAAAGCGAAGCACTTGATGAACAGACCAAAGAGTTATTCCTAACCTTCCATTGTTTTTGTACTCGCAAAGATGTATGAGGAACAATCTTTCTTGTGCTCATCATGTACTTAGATGATCTGTTCTACAAGCTCATACTGTAACATGTGTTTAGGATTCCTTATGTCTGTCTTTCTGATCTTAACAGGTACAGTGCTTTGATGTTATACTTGAGGACATGGACATAGCTAAAGGAATAACAGATTATGTAGCTCATGCAGCAATCGAAACCCTGGTTCTTGGGGCATCTCATCATGGTTTCATCAAGTAAACTTCCATTAGTTCTTTCGTCTTCCTAGATTTGATTTCAGAACGAGAGGTGGCTAACAAAAAATTTATGTAGCAGAAGACTGAAGACTGTGGATATTCCTACACTAGTATCAAAACAGTCGCCCGATTTCACTACTGTTTACGTCATCTCTAAATCTAAGATCTCAGCTGTCAGGAACTCTTGTCGCCTAGCGCCATTTGTTTCCCCTCTGAAAACCCGTATGCAACAACTTGAGGAACAGGCTAACGCTAATAATAGCTTCACTGATTCACGTCCAAAACGAACTCCAAGTATGATGAAAGGTTTGCTTGTCTTTTCTTGAGGAATAAATGATGCTCTTCAAGTTCCTCAAGTGTTCTCTGTTGCTCATGTCATCAAGAGTTAGAACTTTTTCCCTCTTGCAGATCGTAGACCAAGGAAGCTTACAGTCGATGATAGTGACTCGGTCAAGTAAGTCCCTTGAAACCATAAGTACCAAAATCTTGTGGCTTCTCTATGAAGAGTTATAATCTATAACATTGATGTGATACAGGTCACCAGTAGCAAGGGGGAGAGCTTACAATGGTAAGTTACTTGCAGATCTCTGTGACACTGAGACAGACATATCCTTCGTAAGCTCCAGTAGACCAAGCACTGCAGACAGGACAAGCACAGATCGCATTTCTGGTATATTTGACAATGTAGACGCTCGAAATAGAGTGTCAATGACAAGCTCAGACAGCAGTTTTGCATCATCCAGGCCAAAGGGGAGCGAATTCAGTTCTTTCACTACTGATTTTTCAACTACATCCGTTGAAAACGTAAGCACACTGTCCAAACTTTGTTGTTATTTCAGTTTACCTAGGATGATATTTTCTGATTGCCTGTAAAAAGAAAAAAAAAAAGCAGGATGATTCGGATGCTGAAATGAAAAGACTGAAGCTTGAACTGCAGAGAACTATGGAAATGTATAGCACAGCCTGTAAAGAAGCATCGAGCGCAAAGCAAACGGTAGGAGACACAGTATTTTAACATTGTTGGATTTGCATCATCGCATATAACTATATCATTATTATACTTATAAATACAGGCTGTGGAGCTTCGTCAATGGAGAATTGAGGAAGAGCGAAGACTAGAAGAGGAAGCAGCACTTGAACAAGGAAATAGTTACAGATCTGCCATGCGGAATACTCAGAATGAATCCCAAACAAGATCCTCACAGGTCTCGGCTGGAAATGGTATGAGTAGTTTACCACTAAGGTACAGGCGGTACTCCATGGAAGATATAGAAGCGGCTACACAGAATTTTGCTCTGTCATACAAGATTGCCGAAGGAGGTTATGGGCCTGTATATAAGTGTAACCTTGATCATACACCTGTTGCTGTTAAGGTCTTGCGTCCTGATGGGGCTCAAGGACAAGAACAGTTTCAGCAAGAGGTAATATTCTATCATGTGAAATTCTGCATTTGATGAGTTGAGTTATGTGACCTTTAGGCACAGTCTTATGTATCTAGGCAACATCTAGGTAACAAAAAATAAAAAGTAATGCACAGGCCAATCCAAAGAGCGTATCACATTGTAGTGATAATCAGTTGGCATGAGATACATATCTTGGCGAAGTCTATGAGTCTAGTTTCGTATGTTTCAAACATAAATTCTGGTAGTTATGACCGTTTTTCTGGAAGGTGTTGAATTACTGCGTAAAATCTTTCAATGAAGTCCTCTACTGATTGTAATCCTCTGGATTGGAATGCTACATAACTTGATTCTCTGAGTTTCATCTGAAACTTGGATTTCGTGCGTGTGGTGTGGAATCAAGAGTTGGATAATTTCATTTCATAAGACACTTTGTGCATGACTTGTTACTGCCTCATCTAAAAACTCAAGTGATGCAGGTTGAAGTGTTGAGTTGCATGCGACACCCTCATATGGTCCTACTCCTCGGTGCCTGTCCTGAATACGGTTGTCTTGTTTACGAATACATGGTCAACGGAAGCTTGGAAGACCAACTCCGTAAAGGGGCGAAAACACCATTAACATGGCAAATGCGGTTCAGAATTGCTGCAGAAGTTGCTACAGGCCTAAACTTTCTCCACATGACAAAGCCAGAGCCGTTAGTCCATCGTGATCTCAAACCAGCAAACATTCTGCTTGACCAAAACTTTGTGAGCAAAATCGGTGATGTTGGGTTAGCGAGACTTGTCCCTGCTACTGGGGTCGATGAGAAAACACAATATCGCATGACAGCTGCTGCTGGAACATTCTGTTACATTGATCCTGAGTATCAGCAGACAGGGATGCTTGGGGTGAAATCAGATGTATACTCGTTTGGCATTGTGCTTTTGCAATTACTTACAGGCAAGCCTGCTATGGGATTGGCTTACTTAGCTGATGAAGCGGTTGAAAGTGAGACTTTTACTGAGATGCTGGACCCTGCCGTATCTGATTGGCCAGTTGAAGAAGCATTGTGCTTGGCCAAAATTGCACTCAAATGTGCAGAATTAAGGAAGAAAGATAGACCAGATTTAGACAAGGTCGTTTTACCAGAGCTTTGCAGATTGAGAGAATTTGCTGATAGTTCTTTAGGTCAGTTTTCATCTGCCTCTCCTAGTCAGGCTTCTCATAATGAGTGAATCGTAATGCATTAGAGAATGACTTGCGAAGTTTCATGCAGGAAAATGACCAACACCTAAACCGGACCTAGCTAGTGATTCAGAAGAAGCATCATATCAAGAAAATCTCAGGTATGGTTCATCAAATTACTTGCAAAACTAGTAGTACCACTCTGTGATGAACAATGTGAATTCTCCTGATTCTGATATACTATCATTGCTTCTTTTGCTCATTACGCAGAGCCTAACGTATGAATTCCTAAGCCAGATGTCACATTGCACAAACATTCATTTCTCCTGGTGATTCTTTATAGCTACAGCTGAAGAACCAAACTCCGGATGTACATACTGCTTTGAAGCTTCACTCCACAGTTTTGATACTAAAACTTTCAGTGTTTGTTCTTCGTTACAGTAGGACAAACTCTTCTCTGATTGGCTTTTGGTTCTTTTCATGTGCTTTAAAGCGAAACAACATGATGTGTAGTTGTGTACCCTGCTTGCTTACAATTTTCTCTAGGAACGTAACTCAACTAGAGCTCCTAGACAAAAGCAAGTTAACCACTTTGTATTAGAGAATGTAACTGTATAACCTAATCTAATTCTAATTTTCTATTTGCGAATCGAACCTGAGATCTTTTGCTGATTGTATGTTCTTCAGATATCTGTTTCTTACTTTTTCCTAAAAGGGTTTGATGCATTGCATACAAATCAGAGAGTTCCTGCAGGGAGTGACCGACTGCTTAACCTAACGGACATGGACTAGTTTCGCCCTTGGATTATACTATTGGCAACTCATTCAAAAAGGTAATCCATATATATAATTATTCGTATTATATAGATTTAGAGCCAAGTTGCTCACGTTCTGAAATCTGCATGAAAAGCAAGAAATTTCCTTGAGATTTAAGAATTAGAGCTATCTTTATCATTAATGTATTAAACTATACACCTAAGCAACCTCTCATTAACCATAATATATAAGTCACACTGGCTCTCACATTATTCACTCTCAAGTGAAGGATTCAGCCAATCCAATTCGTGCGTGCAATACACGCGTCTCAAATCGCGTGAAAAAATCTGTCCACTTATTTTCTTACCTTTTCCCTGTTTTCCTTCCCTATTTACGTCGCCCTCCTTTCAGACCTTCCCTTCCTGGTCGACGACGGGCTGGTGGCGTGAGTGATGAAAAGAAACACTATCTCTTTCTTCTTCCTTCCGTCGACAATCTGTGGCTGCTCTAATCAAGGTATGGTTTTCTTTCCTTTTCCTCAATCAATTTAAGGTATGGTTTTCTTTCCTTTTCCTCAATCAATTTAGGGATGGAACCACTGTTGATCACCATCACCGCTTCTCTGCCATCCTTACCATCTCACCGCTCCTACCAGCTCTCCTCCGTGATGTGATGAAACGCTAAGCGAATTGATGTTATTGCAGTGCAATTTTCAAACTGTTCCATTCATTGATTTAATTCTAATCACTACCTATTCGATGGAATGTCTATGAGAATTTCGTTTTGTTGTTTCAGTTTGAATTGTTATCGTCGACTTTCATTCAGTTGAAACTACTAATTTTTACAGTTTTAGATTAACTAGGGGTAAGGAGACTGATTGGTTCAGATTACCATATTCGGTGGCCATGAATTCACAGGGGCAGACTACTTGGCTTCAACAACTCCAACACGTTGAAAGGGTAATTTCGTCACATGTCCCTGAGAACAATACTTCATGACCGCATTGTTTAGTTAACCTTGTGTTGTTCAACAAGTATTACTTTTTATGCTTACATATGAGATCATACTCTATGACAGAAAATAGTAAAGGCATTGGAGCTAGCAGGTGGAGTAATGGATGAAATGGCTACCAAGGAAGGAGATTACATGCACAATTGAATTTGTGTAGTTCTGGGTTATTGTTGAGTAATTCAAGCTCAATGAATGGTTTATGTTTAGGTAAGCTGTAAGCATTGCAAATTGGATAAATTTGAGAATTTTATATACGAGTTCAATTGCAAATATATTTCAGAGTGTCTCTATTGGGTTCACTGGTGGTCTGAATAGTCATGCTTTAGCTATATGTCTGTGTGCTCTGGATGTTGTGGAGGGCTAGAAACGTGCTCAGGTTCCTTGTCCTTTTGATGTATTCTTTTTGTCTGTTCGCTCTTTAATTCTCAGCAATATGGATATGCATTTAAGCTGGCATTTCATTTCCAAACATGAACTGATATATGTTTTGAGTTGTGAAGTAGTTCCTTTCCTAAGTTGAGAGTATAGTATAGTGCTAACTTATTTGAGGATTCATGTGCATAAGTTTTTTCTTAGCATTTGAGCTGGCATTTCGTTTCCAAACATGAACTGATATATGTTTGAGTTCTGAAGTTGTTCCTTTCCTAAGTTGAAAGTATAGTATAGTGCTAACTTATTTGAGGATTCATGTGCATAAGTTCTTTCTTAGTCTTTGTACCAAAGCATTTCGCCTTAAATTATATCTTGTTACTCTCTATTGTGGTGACTCTCAGTTATTATGCTCTTTTGTTGCACTCCTAATCTGAAAATTTGAGCCAAGTCTAAAAAAGAAAAGAAAAAGAGAACTACTATTTGGAGATGCCAACCAGTGGTTGATTGAAATTCCATAGTTGCTGTATCTTTATGTGGATCTGAATCTAGAAGATTTTGTTCATATACAGTACAGTGTTTGCCTTGCCTCATGATCTTGTAGATCAAGCTGTTACTTAAATGTTATGATGGATACGTAGGCTATTTGATATATAAATTATTTTACGAAGCTTCTATTTGTGCATGGTGGTTGTTCTTTTGGTACTCGGTAGACATAATACATTAATGTTTCAAGATGGGTAAATGTGGAAACAGGCCTTATTTTCTTTTTGATTATTAATGCTTGATATATACACATACTGATTGGATCATGGGAGTACGTAATTAATCAGTTACAAAGCATGTTCAAAAATCAAGAAAATGAGGATTTTGATTTATTTTTCAGGCTGCATTTTCTATGGTATATCATGATGATGTTGTCGATTTGTTTGGTGAGAAGTCCCTACATTGCTGTATTTATTTGCAGTTTATATAGCTTCGTAGTGCAGTTTGAGAAACCAACTTGTATCCTAATTCTGAAGTAAGATTGATTATCCAATTCTCTGGCACAAGTTGGTTGAACTGGGACCAAAATTAAACCCGTTGCGTGTGAATATGAGGTTCCAGGTTTAACCTCACTTCAAATGTTGGGATATCTAGGCATTTGTTGCAAAACTACATAGAACAGGGATGCTCAAGGCACTGTGGATAATGTGAAACAAAGTGCTCCTGCATCCAAAGAAATCAAGGTGCCAATTATGTGATTTAGATTCCAAATACTTGGTTAATCAAGGATCCAACACTATACTTCTGTAATCATATTCTTTAAGAACATCAGTGATACAATGGGAGTGTGATAACAGATGCGCTCCATCTTTACTAGCAATATCACGTTTTAAATATTGGATTTTTTTAATCGTAGTACGTATATGTTTTCAAGTTTTTTTTCTACAAGCAAATATTAAATTTCTTAATTGTTGTATTAGCTTTGTTTGCAGATTGGAAGTGTTGTTCTGGACCTTCTGGTCACCCACCCATTTTGCATGACATAAAGTACAGGCTCTTGAAGTGATTGAAAATCTCCAGAATATCTCTTAGATGTTTTCCTTTTTTCTTGCAGATGGCATACCTGCTAGAGTGTGAATGCATCCATCGATTCTCAGGCCGAATCTTGCAATTATCAAACGCATGAATCAAAACGAGGACAATTATATATATGTCGCACTCCCAGGGCATGTCGAGCATCTGATGTCAAGGTTTTATTCGCTTTTGAAGTTGTCATCTATTATATGTTTCAGTCATGTTTGCTGAATAGCTCAGTACTATCACCATTTAAGCATTTTGGATGATCTGAAATAAATTTGTTATCTTGTACCAAAAATGTACACCAAACAAGTTTGATGTTATAAAATTTCAAGTATTAAACTTCTTGGCAATGATTTCAGGAAGGGCTGTAGTTCTTTATGTTGATTAACCTTATATGACATATCTTGTCCTTCTTTTATCAAAATTCAAAATAGCAGCAACATATATAATAGTGTTATGGATCAATGCATTATTGCATTCACTCATTATCAACTATATGAAAACTTTTAACCATATATGAATTTAAAAGAACAATGCTTTGCATTCGCTCATTATCAACTATATGAAAACTTAACCATATATGAACTTGAAGAATAACGCTACACACGCGTAGCGTGTGTCGCGTTTCTAGTAACGTATCTGTCACAGATCATGTTTAAGCTGAATTAACTGTGAATTTTGTTCATATCTGTGTGGAGCTTACTGCAAAAAGGATACTGTGTTGGTTTTTTCTTTTCATTTCTTTTTTTTGTTCTTTTTTGTGGTCACTTATGTCTCATTAGAGATGTTCTGTGGACCATATGCTCTAATTCTGAGTTCATAAAGTAGGATAAACAAGATTTAGTTCTTTTTGTGCTTGTTGATTGTTTATGAGATCTTGTTGATGTATAGATGTACTTTATTCGAACACGTCGTTGAAAAACTGATCGGGTCTACCGGTTGAATCTAGCAGTTGAAAACTAACGGAGCCCGAGTTCGAGTAGCTTAGAAAAAGAAAGACTTTGAACAGTACAAAATTGAAAAACAGCAATGAAATTTTAATAGGGGGCTAATAGAAGGTACAGAGATTGCTGAGAAAATTTAAGGAGTTTAATTGAAGAAACATAATTATAGATCTCAAAGTCAAGCATAAAGTACACAAGAGATGAAAAAAAGGCTTCTTTTTCTTTTTCCTTTCTTTTTCCCCCTTACAATCATCATACAGATAACATTATTACAACATTTAAATTTGAGAACCGCTTCTGAACGATCCGAGCGCCTTCACAGCTCCAGCGCGCAAGATGAACTGGTGGTAGAACGCTGCGATGGCTGCACCAATGAAGGGTCCGACCCAGAAGATCCACTGCAATTTACACAATAAAAGAAATTAGTTGACAAAATATATAAGAGTTTATGAGAACAGTTTTGGTATGCTAGCTAGCAGAATTCTGCTTACGTGATCATTCCATGGCTTGTCCTTGTTGAAGATAACTGCAGCTCCAAGACTCCTAGCAGGATTGATGCCAGTTCCGGTGATTGGGATGGTGGCGAGGTGAACCATGAACACTGCGAATCCGATTGGAAGAGGCGCCAACACCTAATCATTCAAACACGAAATGTAATGACATTTCGTGGCTAGGTTGCTAATATTCCAATTTCGCTTGGTTTCATAACAGGTTGTCAACATATTCTACTTCATACTTCCCAATACGTTATAACGTCTATTACTTGATCCTAAACCAAACATATTTTACAAACTTTCTTTAAAAGCTGATTCAGAATCGATTATACTTTCCAGTATGTTATAAACGTCTATTACTGGATACTAGGCCAAACATATTTCACAACCTTTCTTTAAAAGACGATTCAAAACGAATATTGAGGACATGTTAGGTGCGAGGGTGCGTCTTTAACTAGCAAGCTCAAACTTTAAAAGAAGGATGGATAAGGGCAAATACCACCCATTTTGAGGAAATGAACAACAAGAACAATGTATGGGACATGTGATGTGTTAAGAAAAGGACAACATTAGTGATGTTATGAGTCACGCTCCATAGTGATAAATCATGAGGCTACTACAAAAAAAACAAATAAAAGAATGAAAACAAAAACAAACAAAAAAATCAGCGAAGATATACAGCGTGATTGGGTCTAGGTTAGAGTTCGGAGAGAGTTAAGTCTACAAATTTCTTTCTATACCATTTACCCAATTTTACTTAACTATCATTTTAACAGCTTTATCTCTACTTCTATTAAAAAAAGAGGTAATCTAAGAGTTAGAAGCACACAAAAATTTTGAATACAAAATATACCCTTTTTCATTTC
>JAYMSM010000250.1:0-12664 GCA_036897885.1 Plantago crassifolia | reverse complement strand
CATCGACTCAAGTAGTCGTGTCTATCGAATTGCCTTTTACAAATTCACAAATTTTGCAGAAATTTGTTTATGAAAACTTCAATTTTTCTTGAAGTTTTCGACAGTTTTTTTTTAAAAAATCACCGGCTTCAAAATTTTGAAGAATAGAAGGGGGCGCAAAAATATAAGTTCCTTCACATTGACTCAAGTAGTTGTGTTTATCGAATTTGTTTTAACAAAAAAAACCAATCTTCTTCCAATTAAACCAGAAGTTTTCGTTACTCGAAATAACAAAAAAGCTTCAGCAGCTTATATTCGACTGGAACTTGTCATGACCTATTAATCTAATAATTAAAATTTGTTCTATCATTTCTACATACAAACCTCCCAAAAAACGGATAAAACTAATGCACTAAACCTATTATAATAAACATGATACAATCCGAACAATTAAGAATACTTTGGCTTCCTAACCCTCAATTACCATGTCATAATGTTATTTTTTAATCTAACTAAACTTACAAAAATATCATTATCAATATAGATAGATGAATTCCATTTTTTAGTTTACATCTGACTTAGTTGTAGTTTAAATTAAAAAGAAAAAGAAAAAGAAATCTCAAGTGTTTGCCCTAAGTTTTGAGCATACAAGCATTTGCCCATTGTTAATGCTTCTAGTGCTTGTAATCATGACTTGCTGACTAGGCAGGAGAGATAGGCCCACAAATTCCCACGGGCTACTAATTCACCGGAAGATTTTTTCATTCTTCACTCCACACAACCTATCATTCTTGCACACACCAGAACAACCGAAAATGGAAAATACTCAGTATCAAGGTTCCAGCCACAGGGATAGTATGCTTAGGTGGCTAACTGGATGTAGAACTCTCCTCCAGCCAAATCAGTTCATCAAACGGATAACGACATCCAAAGGCTATGCGCTGGTAAATTTCCATCTTATAAGATCTTTTTTTCCTTTTAGTTGGTCATATTCAACTGGCCAAATGAATTAGCAAAGCTATTAGCATTAACAAAGTCTTTCTAGTAACTTGCATTAAAACGATTTCATTTATGAGGTTTTAATGTGAAATTAAGTAACATAAAAAATCAATAATTTTTTGCTTGATATCTGTACTCATTAATTCACCCTTACATGATTCTTTTGCCCTTAAATCAGAGGATTCCAGATTTGTTCAAGAATACATGCCTCACACCAACTCCTAGAGTCGTTTCCCTAGCCACTCATGATGGAAAGCTGTGGTCCGTCAGAATTATGCTTTTTAATGGAACTGCTTACCTGGGGAAAGGATGGTCCAGCTTCTTCTCAGCTTACTCCCTATATCGTGGGGAATTTCTGCTCTTTGAATATGACAATGACTCTCACTTTGTCGTATCCATATTCAACAAAAAAGGTGAGCAGATTCGTTTCAACGTTGCACCTCCAGAGGAACAAAATCGCAAGGACAAAGAACCAATGAAGCCTGAGGAAGAAGATTCTGGGGAGTCCTCTGATGAACATGATGATAATATCATCAACCAAACATCTGACGATGAAGATGAAGTTGTTTTTGTTGGACTGAATCCATCCACAAGATGTGGGCGATGCCATCAAGAGATTTCCAATGGTAAACTTGCAAATACATTGACGAATATTGCAATATGTTTTATTGCTTATAAACTTCTAAGAAAGTATGTTTTGTTGTTAAATTAATTAATTATATATATTTTATACGCAGACTCTGCCCCGAGGATGAAAATTCGAAAGTTATGGGAACTTCCCTAGAGGCTAGGACTTGATAGTTCGTTGCAGTGTGATTTAATTAATGGACCTTATGTACCACACTTTCTTGCATGCATGCTACCTTCAAATGTTAATCGTCACTACAAGATGGTATGAAACATTTATTCCTAACAAATTTTATGATCCACCATATATAATAATTATTTGTTATGTTAAATGATTTGCAGAAGATCGACTACGAGTTTGCAAATCACATACTAAAAATGGGACAAAATGTGATATATCTGAAAGTTAAGGGCAGTGGAACCTGGATGATAAGTGTCAAGATGGGGGCTCGAAATGCAAATGTTGTGGAAGGATGGAAAGATTTTGCTATTGAGAACAAATTGGCTGTTGGTGACATTCTCACCTTCGAAAAAAACATGAAAGAAACTGACACGTGGAACGTCTCAATTCAGCAGAAGAAGAAATTCTAGCATATATTGCTTATTATACATAATTATCTATATCTATTAGTATCTAGTGTTAAGCTGTGTTACTAGATCCTTGTACTTTTACTTTTCTAGGCGAATATCCTTATCTGTAGATTTCTCTATGTTATCTACTTATGATGTAATCCTAATGGAATTTTCCAGGTTTAATATAATATGTAATTAATGATGTTAGCTTCGCCATCAGTAAGGTCGATTTTTCTCAATGTCCAGTAATAAATGTCTGTCTCAAAAAAATAACAAAATCATCCCTCAATACTTCTATCTATCATAATTACGAAATTCACATAACAAATACACTAGATACAAAGCATTCCAAAATATCTAACTAATATTCAAATCATTCTATGATTTTATGACCAAAAGAAGTAATAATATTCAGTCACAAAACGTTGCTATTGCTGACCAAACTATTAAAAACATGTAATCATAAATTTAATAAACAAGGCCAATTATAAAGAAATTTATAATATACTCAATTAACATATAAATCCATTCATATCAAAAATAAAATCTGATTGTTTCATGTACATGTTAGAGTTTTACACAAATAAAATTCATTTTATTACTTTATATACACATTACATACACAGATCGCTAATTGAAACAAATACATTGCATAATTTAAAATCAAATCTACTCTAATTTAAACCTTGCAGTCTAACTATTACATATTATATAATTCACTTACATATAGATAGATACATATATGTATACAACATGTATCTATATGTGGGCCAATGTAATGAGTACTAGGGCTTCTCTCTTTTCTCTTACCAAGCAAATATCTAAACCCTTTTCATCTTCTTCACTCTATCTCTCATCTTTCTTATTCTCAGTCTATACTCGATCTACTTCTTCCGTTCAAAATGTCTCTGGTCATCCCTGAAGAGCCGGCGAAGAAAAAAAGCACGGTTTCTTATCATCAGATCCTCAAGTTATCTGGTATTAATCTTGAATTTTTTTCCGGCTATGTTTTACACTCCTATGAAGCATTTGCACTTAATATGTTCTCTATGTAAGCATTTCAGGTTCATTTCTTTCATACATCACATTTATTTTCTCCTACTGCTTATAGTTAAATCCAACTGAAATCGAAATTCAAGTCAAAGTACCTAAAACTTTTCGTCTGATAGATATGTTATTATTGTTTCCATTTTTAATAGTTAGTGATTTTAAAAAAGTGATTTACAAAAAAATATTAATGGTTATCACAAATTCAAAACTAATTAAAAATAATCAAATAAAGCCCTCTATCTGGACTTTCTGTTTAATTACTGTTTGTGTACTATTTTGGACTGTGTAGGTTACCAATTTATTCGGCTTTTTAATTATATCTCTCCCTTGCCGAATCAAATCCGTTAGCTAAATTACTTGTAAGGTTATTTGTGTGAGGAACATATTTCTTCATTGAAAAAGTATTATTAATCTGTGCTACTACTATGTATGCAAATAAGTTTCCCTTCAATTGGACTAAATGCAAGTTCTAGATAATTTAATTAATAAGTATAGATAATTGTTTCGACATTTTCCCCAAAAAAAGTTGTTAAGATGTTGTTTCCTTTTTCTTTTACTAAATTTTAGTTCTTTAAGAACCAAGAAATTGTGTGTGCTAATTCCCTTCTACATTTATACTCGTTTTACAGAAAATCCCAAGATATATAAAAAATAAAATATTAAACCCGTCACCAAGACATGTTACTTTCTCAACTGACGATAAGAGTATTTGGTATGTATCAATTATACACTACCGTGGTGACTTGTTCTTTGCTCAAGGTGTTAACGAGTTTTGCAAGCACTACGCAGTTGGATTCAAAGACATTATTTCATTTGAATTTGACGGAGAATCTCACTCCGATGTTAACTTATTCACTGCTGGTGGATCTCCCAAAAAAACAAAGGATACAAATCTTGTTGCAAACTGGATCCCTTTTCATAAGCCAACTAAGTATGTAATTTCAACAAATGAGTCTTATGTAAGCAACGAAAACCGAACTTATTCGGACATTGAAACTGATGAAGAGACGAGATCCAATTTCTTTGCCAATGTCATAATGACACCATCATGGGCTGGTAATTTTTCAATCAAATTTCTAGTCAAGACCACATATTTAATATACTAGTTTATTTTCCTTTCTCAATTTATGAAATTAGCTGACTAAAAACAAAAAATCTCAGGGCTCGCTAATGCTGAGGACATGAAGACTACATCGCTCATGACTTGTGTTGAGAGGTCTTTCTTTTTTGGCCCACACACACCATTCTGTTATGTTATAGTCCGTGAAAGTGATTTCTACCCGTGGTTTTCACTCGTAAGAATTACATTTCATTATATGTATACATTATTGTCTATTTCAAACTATTTTTTGGTTATTCATATGAAGACACGGTTGATCTTATTTACACTCGCAGAGTATTCCACCGAACTATGCCAGAAGTGAGCTCCAGGAGGGAGTAAATATGATATTGTTGAAAATGTATGGGAAAAGAACATGGAAGGTTATATGTTGTATGTGGTGTTCCATAGCTAGAATAATTAAAGGATGGCAGCAATTTGCTCTTGACAATGAAATTTCAATCGGAGACGGCATAGCATTTGAAAAGAACCTCGTTGATCAAGATACATGGAACGTAACGATCTTCCCTAAAGGATGCCAATCAGTTCCAGTGTAAGTTGGTTCATAGTACACATTTCTTATACAACTTTTCTTTGCTTTCCTTATATTCTCTTTCTCTATATTATATTCATTTCTCCTGCTCTTATCAGGAACAAAATAGAGATGTTTGCTAAGCCAAGAGATGCAAATCAGGGCCATATCAAGTTTGGTCTAATGTTTGTCTCACCGGACCGTGAATACCTGGTACAATTTTGTTCTTTACATTCTTTCAAATAAAGATGACATATCATAATTCAACTAATCTGGAGTGTTTTTTTGATTTTATACACAGCGGCTGCCTGACAATTTCAAGGTACATTTGACTATCCAGACTCCAGCATGGGTTACTCTGACGACGAATGATAAAAGGAAGTGGGATGTTAAACTTGTTGAAGACCATGGTTCTCTAATATTGTCCATCGGCTGGATTTCATTCCAATCTGACTTCAACTTGCAAATGGGTGAAATTATTACATTCAAATATGACCTGGCCTCAAGTTTCAAAGTTACCACATATGATGCAAATGCAATGCAGAAAGAATATTTAGGCATGCCGTCATCAAGAATTTCGGTCAAAAAAATTTACGCAGAAAAGAGTAAGTAATTTGCTGATAAATTTATTCAACCATTATGCAGTTATCAAAACCAATTGAATTTTACATTTCAATGTAGGGAAATTTGCATCCAGAACCAACAAAGGTAGGCAAAGGGGAAATAGTTCAACCAGCAATGCTGAAAGAGGTATTAATTCTAACCATTACTCATTTATTTTTCTAAATTCTAAACAATCACGTAACATCTAGTGACTTCGACTCAAAATTTACACAAAAAGATTATCAAATGCAGGTAAGCAAGCAATAGTACCAACCGTCGACTGCAAAACTAATCAGAAAAACTCAGGTATGTCTCTGTAGTAACCTAATATATGGAAATTATTAGTCCTAAAATCCAATTTATATTAGTTCAATATCATGTCACAAGCAACGAAACAACAAAGCCAACTTCACCCTCCGTAATAATACAAGGTTTCATATAGTTTGTTGATGTCTCTTGTGTTTTCCTAAATAAAATTTATTGTTAACTGTAAACCTAAATTAGCATATACATCTAATATAGATCAAATGAGCTCATCTGGTAATAGCCAAGAGTTGCCTTGGAAAGAAGTTGAGGTCCAGCCAAGCCTATCAATAACAACTGTGTTTGATGAGATTACTCCACAGAAGAATACTTTTATTCTCTGTGTTGAGCCATACCATATAGACGAGCGTGACAATCTTGTAAGTAATTTTATTGTTAAAGCCTTTTCAAAAATTATTTAATAATCCAGCCATTTCAATACTAAAACTTGTTCCAAAATATTATAACTTGTTGAATCTACTAATATGGCTTACTCAATACAGATTATACCCTTTGGTTTTGCCAACTCAATTCTGGCACCTGGCATTACAGAAATAGGCCTCAATGTAATTGGTTCTTGGATATGGCCTGTTACCTGTCAAGTTTTGCCTGAAGTTGCACTTATTAGCAGTGGGTGGAAGAAGTTTGTATCCGACAACAACATAAAGCCCGGTGATGTTTGTCAATTCCAGCCAAGTCCAATAGAAGACAATATTTGGTATGTTAAGATCAACAAGCTGTCACTTTGATCGGGCTTGGTTCTTCTAGTATGTACTGTGTGTCTTTGAAGATGTTTGATTCCTAGCCTTAGTTATGTACTTGTCACTATGTTTAACGCTGAACAATTAGATAAAGTGAAGTCTGGTGCTCAATGTTATTTTCGCGAACCGTACGTAGCTTGAAATATTATGTTGTGTCCATGTTTCAAAATTTTATGATGAATTCTATTTTGCCCACGTCTGGTACAAAAGTATTTTTAATGCTTAGCAGCAATATTTTATGTGCGTACACAATATGTCCTACACTAACGACCCAAAAAAAATCATGTATATCTACCTGTACATAAGCAATGCGCGATAAATTCTCATTCTTCAATTATAACGTTAAATTTCATTGTAAAAGTACACTTATAACTCGTTACATAACCTTTCTTGCTTTACAGATATTTTCAGGAGTTCAATTATGTGATGGTCGATTAGATCAAACTCTGCTTAACTAATTAATGTCATCTGGGCAATATATAAATCTTCAGTACATTTTAAACTCAGCAAGTTTTTATAAATCAATTTTAATGAACAACATTTGAAATTTAAAACTTCATATAGGTCCTCTTCGACCAAAACATTTTGGCCAAGGCAGCAACTTGATAACTGACAATGTCATTTCAGCAATTGTTAGTCTAGAATGAGCCACCGGCAAAAATATGTTAAATACACTTCAAACTATTTTATATTTTATAAGTTTATAACAAATTTGCTAAAACATTCCATTCATGATAATTGGGCATATTATATTACATAGTCACTAAAGTCACTAATGTCAGAAAATAATATATTACATAATAGTGAAAATAAACTTGCTGAATTTAAAACCTACTTGGAGCATAATTATACATCATTCTTCATTGTTACTCTATGTTCTTGATTAGAAAGAAACTTGCTGAATTTAAAACAGACTTGCACCATACTTATACATAAGTATTCATTGTCATTCTACGTTCTTCATTGCAGATGAATTGTTACTGGCTTCAGGCTGGTGAACCACACGCTTGATCAAAGATTCATAGAAATATTTCACCATCTTAGCACGGTGTGCACCGGCTTTCTCATGTGTCCATGTACCTTCACTGATTGGCCATCCTTTAACTATATTCTCAATGTTGCTGCATACGATTACACCACAATCGAGTGAATTACTAGACTGTTGCGGGCAATCAACCTTGTAAAACACTTGAGATTGTTTAACTGCAAGTGTTGTATGATTCCCATTCTCTGCACAATAGTTCCTCAGTTTACTCTCAACATAATTAATTTGCAGTAATCAAATATATTCATCATTATGTTAGGTTTATAATGGATGCCTAAACTCCTAAAGTTGACATGTAGTTATAAAAGAATAATTATTTTTTACCAATACAGAGCTTGCTTTGTAGTGAACGTCATCATCAGCATTTCTGGTTACCATGGAGTTGTAAAATGTCCAAGTTGCTTCGGGCACATTGAATAGCAACAAAGTCCAGTGATCGCCCTCATTTTTAAGTGGACATTGATTCCCAGTAGTGTTTATAGGAAACAACCAAGTATCATATCTTAATGCATCCACAATTTTATTGTCCATCAATAGTGTGCATGCTCGACTGTACTTCGAATCCGCATCGTAACGAGCAATATATTGCTACATTAAAAAGTAATGTATAATTTAATCAAGCTAATAGTCTTTCATACCAGCTATATCAGCCAAAGCAGAGAAATAAAGACAACAGTGACCGTGAAACTAACCCACAAAGCACTACGGAATATGAATGGTCTCTTCCCAATGTTGTGGCGAGTCTGCTTCATTTTCTCGACACCCCTAACTGATGTATTATTAGCTGTCCCCATGTATCTATAACCTGATCACATAAACAATCGTAAATTTTCTGATAGCTGGTTTAAATATAAATAAGCACACACTTACCATTTCATTCAGGCGCTCATGATTTAGTATAGTTTCCAAATCGCATAATTGTATCTCAACAGAACAAGTTGATGTACTAACTGAGAATAGATGGTCACTACATCAAACAGTTCATAAAACAAATCAAACTAAGTCATGTTATCCATAATGAAATTTGTGATAAATTTAATAAAAAATTAAGACATACCCAGCGGCCTTAACACGGAATTTGTTTGAGATCCAGTTCACAATCGATACATCTGTCTTCTTGCACGCCAATGTCCTCCTGTCAATTCTTGTAGACCTAATGCCATCATCTCTTTTTACCGGGGATGGGCTTACATCAAAAACATGTGATTTTTTTGCTTCGTCAATGTTCATCATGCGTATGATGTTCTTCTCGTTTGCCCGAGCAACACGATTCACACAGCTCACAGGGGAATCACTATATATTATAGTGTCAGCAACAAGAGGTCTATTAGAATGCTTCAGGGGATTATCAAAGACCAGTAGTGATGCATTTTCATTTGGGACTGGACTATGTGAATCTGGCACAACAACTCTTGGGCTAGGACTTTCAAGCTTCACGGGATAAACAGGAGTTTTCTTCGTGTTTGATGCTGAAGGAGTGTAGCTTCTTGTTTCGTCATTGTTGTTTCCAAAGAATAAGTTAGCTGGTTTAATAGGAGTGGTATCGAAATGTATAGGTGTATTGCAAGCCCCTGTATCTGCATAAGTCATGCAATTTTGCACTATATTCATCGTGTCATGACTACCCTCCTTCCTGGGGGTACATACCTGGTTCGATGGAGTGTTGTTCAAACCTTCACCAATACCATTCTGCATTGAACCTCCATATTCTGTTGTAGTATTAGCATCCATTGTCCGCACGGAATTGTCTGAAATTTTCTTCAACTCAGCAACTAACAAGTCTTTCTCACCGATAAGCACACTAATCCTTGTCTTATCAGTGGATGACATATCCACAAGATGGTCTCTCTCTGATGTAATTGCTCTCAACAAATCACTCTGCATAACAGCCTCACTCTTCAAAGATTCAATTTGACTATTTAATTGCTCCACTTGGACCTCTCTACACTTAATTTTCCTAACCATTATTGCATTAGCATTCTCATTGTCACGCAACTCCTTCTCTAGACACCCAACTTTAGCTTCCAAGGAACAAATTTTCGACTGCAATATATGGCGTTCACTTACAGAATCGGCTAGCTTCTTCTCGGATATTTGCAACTGTTTCTGTAGAGTAATTATTTGGCTCTTCAATTCTTTCCCAACTGAATCCTCCTTGGAATCATGTCACATGGTTTGCTCACTCCCACTGACCATAGCTAGAGATTTATCATCCATTGTTAGAAGATCAGTCCACGTGTAACCGTTCACCTCTGACAGATTTGGATTTCCAGTGACAAATCCACTACATTATTGGGCTACATTAACTGGAAATTGGCTCCTGCTAAATCTAGAAACACTTCCGACAAGTGAATGACATTCCATATTCAACATAGGAGCAAGTACCGGCTCACTGTAGAACCCTTTATCCATTTCTATGTCCCTACTCGATTCATTTCCCGGAAAAACCATAATATCACAGAACTTCGGTATAGATGAATCTAACAACTGTATTTCGACAGGTAAAGCAGTTAAGCAAGTATCAAATTCCTGTAAAATATATACAATAATTTAGGTCAGTATACAGTATATAGTGTCAAATATTATTAGGGTGAGGTATAAATACGTCACGCTTACTTTGCCCAATAGGTCAAGATTTACTTTCTGCAGAGTGTTCTTCAGCAATGTTAAATCCCATTTCAAAAAATGGGGAAAGTTGCACTGCTTGCCCTTGGCTTGATTATGTGTGTGATCGCGCACAACCAGTATTGTCATAAATGAAATTCACCAAATTGATTACAATGAATGTATAAGATGAAGGAAAAAATAGAAAAATTAAAAAAATTAATAAAGGTAATGCCACTTACAAGCAGGAATACAGAACAACAACCTGTCTTCAATGTGGGGCTGTTCTGGATGCCCCGCAACAGTGAATCTAGAATGAATTTCGACCAATCGTACATACAAACAGTGGACGAATCCAATATATATTCTGTTATATGCCAATTCACACTATAATTCTGGTTTGGGATGAAAAGTTTAGCAAGTAGGAAGAGATGGACTAGCCTTGCTACGTCATCACAGGCAACCAGATCAGCGTCACTTGCATATAACTTCACACCAAGTGCGTCAAATATCACACTTTTATTCAATAGGTAACTACCACCTTTAGTACCCCTTCTCAACTGCCTAATTTTGTCAGGAAAACATCTTGTTAAGATATCATTCTCCACAATAGTTCCACCACCAACATCAATAGGTAGATCCCCGTCCCGAATACCAAAAATTAGTTCCATGTCTCCCCTTCGAGGTCTAAGAATATTAGATCCAAAAGCAAAACCTCGAGGATGTACTCGTTGGTGCAGATTGGAACGGCGGACAATTTCTAAGATTGATGCATTATGTTTCTTAAGATTCTTGATGTCTATTTCGCTCATCTCTAGGGTAGAGTAAATGAGGTATCAAAAAGGCATCTTCTTCATAGAATTGATATGGCATTGTCTAAATGGAAGTCCCCTTAGTTCCTTCAAAGTGGTCTCTATATTGCACCTATAGTGCACTACGCCCCTCCCTGATAATAAAGAAAAACTATTATTTATTTCTTTGAATCAGGTTAACTACGATTAAGATAAATTTTATCGTTGTCTAGTTCTCTCTAATACCTGGAATCTGATCTAAATCTTCACCACTAAATCCATCGGACACGTCATCTGAAATAGATCAATAGATTTACTAGAATTTAATAATTGTTTAAATCAATAACATAATTACTAATACTAATTTCTTTTCCTTTTTATTTTTCTTCTGAATCATAAATAAAAAAAACTCACTTTCTCCAAAAGCATTGATACCAGCTCGACGTTTTCGACGAACAACAGGTACATTTAGAATTTGGTTCACCATTGATTTAGAACTTGAATTTATTATTAAATTCTTACTACCTGCACATTAAATCAGTAATATTCAAATATAGAGGAATATATTATAAAGAAATTTTACAAAAAGAAGAACAAGTAATTACAAACCAGATACGTTCTCAAGCTTTATTTTCTTCTTCTGCTCACAAATTTCGTCTGCAACCATTCGTACCAAACAATTCATTGAACACGTAATGTGCCACCAAATAATGGTTTTAATTATATATCAACGAATGTAATACCTGCAGACTCATCACTTGACGAAATAACAAATGTTTCTCGACCATTTAGGTTGTCACACTTTGAGCTCTCTTAACAATCCAAACAAATAACAACAAAAGTTCAGATAGTTGTCACTTATAAGTTATAAGCGATCTCCAACAACACAAACTGTTAAAGTTAAAAAAACCACCTATTTTGTAGTTAATATCATCATACTCCAGGTTACTACGGCCAATTACTGAAGTTTCTCGCCCAACATCAGTAAGCATCTCATCAGCATAAACAAAATTCAATTTTTCTTTACCATACCTTCGATGAAAACCAGCACCTGAGTAAACAAAAAACTAATCAGCAAAGAGATATTGATATTAAAAGAGGAATGAAGAGTCTGGTGAAGTGGAGTTTCAATCGTACCTGTTGATTCTGTTAAATTTCTTGGCTTACTACTAGAGCCGCGACGAACTCTCTCTACGGCTAAACCTACTCCTTCTTCTTCTTCACTATCTGTATTCATGACTGCATAATACTAGGATCTTGAAGCAGCAAATAACTTAAATACCAGACAAAGAAAACCTAGATATTAATATAATTTTTTATTATGCCAAAAGAAAATATCTCTAACAGTGTCAGACTGACTGCCCTGTAAAATCTGTTCTTCATAGCTACCTTTACAAGCGCTTATCACTTATCTGGGGCAGATTTGCAATTTCATAAACTTGACAAAGTAAAACACGAGTTGATTTATAATGGGTCGGCACGAACAAATTTTGGGCTCACATTAGAAGCAAAAAATGACCGCCCCGTTTTACTTATGTCTCTTTCTTTTCCTCTCTTCTCTTTCTGATTCTGTTTTTCTCTTTTTTTCTTTTCTTTTTTTTCTTTTTTTTCTTTTTTTTTGTTTTCTCTTTCTTTTCTTCTTTTTTTCTTTCTTTTTTTTTTGTCTTTTTTTTTTTTTTTTTTCTTTTTTTTTTTTTT
>JAYMSM010000249.1:0-12666 GCA_036897885.1 Plantago crassifolia | reverse complement strand
AGTCTGTCAAAAAAAAAAAAAAATCAACATACTTTTAGGATTATCCAACATAAAACGAAAAGAAAGATAGAGTTTCGGAAAATAAGATATTCATAAAATTATCATATATCTCGTGTGAATTCAATTATGAACTTTAAATTTTCTCTAAAATGAATTGTGAATAAGAATTTAAAAACGCATGTAAACACCTATAATTTCCTTCATATAATTAGTAGATATTACAATATATTATGATTTGATTCAGTTTTTCTGTGAAAACGTTCCCTAGAAAACATCAAAACATATTATCACATGAAGGTGTCCTTTATGTTTAAACTGTATATATATCCTATCTGCTAGGACTAGTCTTTAACATCGCAATTCACAAATCATGACGAAGTGGTATACTGTACTTAATTAACAATACATTGTACAATCGAAACGATGATGAATAAATAACGTAAAATTACACGTACCCGTCTGTTTTTCTGTATCTTGTTTTACAGTTCTACTTCTCTACGCAGAACAAGATCCACTTAAATTCGCCTCTATATATCTACGTATAATATACGACATTGTTGTATATATTCTCCCCTTAATTAGCTTTAACCACCAAATACAACCAAGATCCACATCGATCATGCCTGCAAACCACCTGATAGTCACCCTTCGCCCCGTACAGCTATCCGACCTAGATGACCTCATGACATGGGCCACGGATGAAAGAGTAAGCCGGTTTTGCCAATGGGACGCTTTCACTTCAAGGGACCAAGTGTTGGACTTCTTGAAGAACAAAGCCATGGTCCACCCTTGGTACCGTGTGATTTGCCTCGATGATGGTCATGCGATTGGAGCTATTTATGTTACACCAGGTTCGGGACATGACGGGTGCAGAGCTGAACTTAGCTACGCTCTAGCTTATGAGCATTGGGGCAGAGGCATTGCAACTGAGGCGGTTAAAATGGTGACTCGTACGATATTCAAGGAGTGGCCTCATTTGGAGAAGCTTGAAGCTTATGTTGCTGCTGGAAATGTAGGGTCTGAAAAGGTGCTGGAGAAGGCTGGATTTGTGAAGGAAGGTGTTCTCAGAAAGCATATGATCCTCAATGGGAGAAGCTCGGATTTTGCCATTTTTAGCTTCTTATCTTCTGATCCCCTAATAGATTGACACTCTTGGTAAGTTTATTGTGTGGAGGTTAAGCAGGGATCAATTCATGCGCAGTGCGGGTTTAGGATGAAATATTTGAAAGTGTGAGGTTTATGTTAATTGATTAATATCGTTGTAATAATTTGTCAATTAAAATAAAATACAAGAGGGAATAACGAAACTGCAAAAATGTACAAATTTTGATTTGGTAACATAAATCAAAATAAATATATTAATACTAAAATATACTACTCCCTCCTTTCGTCCCACAAAACTTTACCCACTTCCCTTATTAGGGTGTCCCAGAAAACTTTATTTATTACTACTAAACTAGTCTCTGGCCCGTCGAAATTCGACGGGGAATGGAGAAACAAATCAATTACCTACTAATCATATTGGTAATGTTAAAAAAAAAACTTCCACTGAAGAATGTTATCATATCAGATATAGTTTGCACTTTCCACTATTTATTCTATCATAAAAGGTTAACATTTTTATATTTGGAAAAAGTATAGTTTTTGCCCAACTTCACTACAATCACTGCAAAAAATTTAATGTGCAGGCATCGTAAGATTAATCCAGAGCAAGCACGCCTAATTGTAGAGTTCTTATGAATGGATTCCCGAAAAAAATGTACCTTATTAGTATATGTAGCAACTCACCCCTTTTAATTATCTAAAATTTTGGGACGTTACATTCACCCCTCTTAAATTGCGCGACATATATATGTGGGTTACAGATTCTATCGGTCGTAATATCATTTGTAAATTCTTGACCCCTTGCAGATCGAGCCCTGACTCAAAGAGCGGGAGTGATCGAGCTACGTTGTGCCACAAACCCCCTACACCCCCCCTCACGATTCTTTTACGTCACTCGTGCGTGCATTATTAAACTTCTCAATGGGTAACTCATCCGAAGAGTACTCTCTTAAACCAATACCCGTCTCAATGATAAGTTGGATTTGGGATGGAGGGAGTATATAATTTATTATAGAGATAAACTGGAATGTTATATCATAACTCGATATAAATCTTTCGTCATGTTGGCCTCCATCAGACCCATCTCAGATACAAGTAATAATGTCCACACAAGGAATCCTCTGGTTTCTGAATGTCGGATGATGACACGCCTAGATAAATAGATTTGGACACGATTTTAACAAATAAAATTTAGAACATGTGAGTTTAACCTGTAATCATATGTTATTTATGAGCCTAAACATCTCAGATGTGTCTCATCTTCGCATACCAATATAATATTTTCTTCCTCGATGAACGACATGCAAAATTTATATGATGTTTGAACCTATGAAAACATCAAACCCCCGAAAGATCTATCAGAGCAATGCAGAACGATACATGACAATCCTCAAACCCCTATAAAGTAAAATTAATATTCTTACTTTAGGAGACAAAGAGCTACAAGGTGTAAAAAGCTAACATAAATTGTACTCCTGAAAAATATGTTGCACCTTGTTTATATAAGTAGTGTTCTCAATACATTTAAATTCTTTGGAACTTTAGGATTGCAGTGATAGTGTTGAATATTGGTGTGGAGATGAGTAGGATAGCGTAGAAATGATGAAAACCCAACAAACACACCAAAAAAAAAAGATACTCGTAAAATGGAAACAAACATGACAAACTTCTTTGAACTAAGTAAGCACGCAGCTTGAATTACAAACAATGCATAAATGCGAAATGGGGAAAATGAAAATAAAAAAGAAAATGCAACTTTATTCTGCATATGTGGAGAGCATCATATTAGAAAAACAAACATTAAAGTGAAATGAAGTTAGGAGAGATTATCACCATCAAATAAGCTTAAGGTGTGTTGGTACTACTACTACATACTTCAATACTTCAATAGAAGATCTATTTCCATTCATCTTTTGGCAATTTGAATTGGTTGTGTAGACCGAGCCCCTTATGGTCAAGCCTCGACCCTTCGAACAACCGTCATATGCTCATGGACTGCTCACCAGATAATATGACTGATCAACAAACCAAAACATTTCCCCCTCCACCCCCTACACTTTTATCCTCACCCGTTCTCGTACACTAAAAAACTCACTTACCCATGACCTGACATAAAATAATTAGATGACTCAAATCTTAATTATCTTTGCACAATCTATGCCCGCCTCGAATATGTTTAGTACCTATGTATTACATGTATCCATAGCCCCACCCCCTACCTCGGTCCATCGAGTATAGATACTCTATGTGGTGAAAAAGTAATACTAAAATATATGAAAACTATATTTTTTAAAAGATAACTCACTTGTCTCACAAACTAAAACATTATTTTAACATCAACATTACTTATTAATCACCAAAACGTAACATAACTCACTTACTTTTATATTTAATCAATTACTTTATTGTATTTTTTAAACGGCGCGAAAACACTAATAGTTACTCACCCGCCCCACAAGACTTTACCCATTATCAAATAAGAAAGTTATCTCATATACTAAAACATTATTCTAACATCAATATTAATTATCTCTTATTTATTAGTACTACACATCGACCAAAAATAATACACCTCACTTACTTTTTCATTTACTCCATTCTTTAATTAATTTTCTAAAACTACGCGATAACTCTAATGAGTAATGTTTTATGTATTTGTAATGGAGGGAGTAATATTTTGGAGGACGGGAGAGGAGTAGTAGTTTTATCCATTCCATATCACAATTTTCTCAACATTTGTGCACAGACACCTAAGGAATGGAGTATATCATATAATGGCAGGTATGTTAAATAATGGGCAAAAAGAATAAAAATAGCATGGCAGTTTTTAACAATCGGGTGTGCATGGCCCTAAGTCATCTATAATTTGTGATTCTCAAAATAGTTCTAAGGATGTTTGATTAAGTAAAAAGAGTTCCAAATATAACTTGGACAAAATATGATGTACATGGCATTCTTATCTCTTTGTCGCATTAATTTGGTAACTGTACAAAACTTATATCTGTACATAGTGATTTGAACTCATGACAAAAAAAAAAGAGTGATTCGAACTCATCGAGCTTTTATGTTTTCTAACGATTCTTTACTTTAATATGATATTAACGACATGATGTCAAGGTGAACATAACTGAATCAACCGAATGACTCACAAGGATGTCCAACACTCATCAGTTTTTCCTTTCAAAATTTAAAAAAAAATCAGCGGTAGAGATTCATCCCGGAATTCTCGCTCTCAAGCTTCAGTGCATACAATAAGGATGGAATATATATACTCAAATGTAAAAATAAAGTACACAAATACATAAGAATGTGCTTTAAGAAATTGTGTACATTGCGGTAGAGATACCTTAATTACCCAGAAAGAAGATCTTCCCCTCATTCTCCAACTCTCCCAGCATATCCATCCATGGATACCGAATTATCACCTTGTTGATGAACTCAGCATCACTTGATCGAAGTCCACGCTTGGATTCATTGTTATCATTTTAAGATCTAATTCAGCTTCAATTTCTATCACACTTCTCCAACATTTACCTTCCAGCTAGATCTCTATTCGAATATCTTTCATGATTCAAGACAGAACGCTCCCTACTTCTTAGATGGAGACACTTGTAATTCTAATATTAAAAAGTAAATTAAAAAATCATTGATATAAAAAAAAAGTGCCTGGGAGTGATAATATATATGGGAGATTTGGAATGGCAAGATGGTCACTTGTGTATTGGTGAAGATAACTGATACATATATATTCCTGTAGCCAGCTATATGGTATATAACTCTTAAAACATGTAGTTATAACTCTTTTATTAAACCTGCCTTGTTCATCATTCTCCTTGAGGCCCAGTACCATGTATATATCTACATCACTCTTGATACCATGCAGTGATCAAGCTATTGCAAAGTCGACTTCAATTTCATTTCATTTTATATACATCTAGCAATAATAGATATGCTAAGTAAATATTATCCTTAGCAGCACCAACCTGGAGTCCCAAAAATGTTCAGAATAAACAATTCATAACCAAAAAGGCATAATTAAGAAACCTGAATTTAATATCTCAGAAAAAATCCTGAATTTAATATGTTGTCGAACCCATGTAAGGTGAGAAACATGCAGATGAAGAATGGAATCATGAATTTGCAGTTTACCTCCCGCGCACTGATTGTCATCACAGTGTGTGTCCAACTGTAAGTTGCGAGCATGCTGCCAGTCACATCATACATAATTTGCAAGCAATTGTTACTCAATAATAGTTCCTTCCACCAAGAATGAGGCCCTAGCAACTGCTATTTGTTAATTAAGTTGATGATCACCCTCCAGATCAAATTTCTATATGTTTTTGTTGTCAAGGGCTGACTACACCTCTATTTCATTGCATTTCCTAGCCACAATCCAGTTCAAGTCATGTGCTAGAAATCAAACTCCTTGCTATCCATTCGCTGCTTTACACCAGAAATCCAATCCCAGACAGAGTCACACGGGAAAAAAATGTACGTACCAGGGATATTGGATAACGCCCAGAAATTGCACGCAAAATAGCACTCCTGGAACAGGTGCAGTAATGATTCTGTTTTGTGCTCACGGAGGGGCAAACTACATCCACAGCTATGTGTCTTCGTGTCAATTCCACACCCAAAGGGATTGGGTTATGCAACAGTCTCCAGATAAAATGTTTAATTGCCCAGAATTTTGACGTTCCAATCCTGCTGCTCCTAAATCGTGCTGGATGTTCCTGCAATACTTTCATGTTGCCGCTTCTGTATATCCAGTTTCAGTCTCTGCCTAGCTCAGAAAGGAGCTACTGAATTTCCAGCTTTTAAAATGTGCACAAAAGAACAGGAATCAAACAAACTGAACATGAGTTGAATAGACTCAATAATACTACTAAAAACAGCTAGATTTCTATCACTTGAACTAATAGCCTGAATAACAAAAAGGTTATCCCTTTAAAATAAACTGCTGTAGCGGAGGCCATGGCTTCTGCAATAGCTAGATCTGTGACATGGGGCACCAACCATTGTCTCCATCTGATCACCGCACCATCTTTGTCTCTGGTTACAACTCCAATTCTCGTTCTCTGATCTCGTCCGAAAAGTGCAGATCAAAGTTAACTTTGATACATGTACCAGCTGGTGTGGTTCCCATTCTACTTGAGCTTCCGGGGGCCGAGGCACGTGGTACCTAGATTGAGCCTCCCTGAATCGAACAAATCTACTCATGAACTCAATCTGAATACTTGAGCGGCATGAGTGTTACAAACAAATGCACGGGAGGCGGGAAATGGATAAACAAATCATGCTCTAGTCATTTACATCCTCATCTTCGTGAACTACGCTAGTGTACAATTGCATGATGATTCTATTGATTGAACTTGAGCCTTTTGCAATCATGTTTAATTACTCTGAACTTGTTATTAAAAATGGCAATTTACCATCACCAATGTCACCGGAAGCAAATATTCGGAATCCTTTAGTCAAATCACAGTATCTGATTTCACAACCGCGTGTTTCTGCTGCATTCACCTCAATTGAAAAACAATAAATTAAAATTTGAGTTAATTATTTGAATTACTGAAACAATAGTAGAATTAAAGGATAAAAGCGAAGGTGAACGAACCTGGAGCCATTGGAGGAAATACTGGAGCTTGTGTTCTTCTGAGCTTGTTGCCATTGCAGTGAGCTGCAGAAACAATAGGGGCAAAATGCAGAAACGACCCAAGGGTAGCACTGGGTACTCGCCTACTCGCTCAATAGTATGGTTTCTGTTGGATCAGAGGGACCAACAGTACCTATAAGCAGGTACAATCTAACAAGGTGCAAAAAACATCATCTACACAAATAACGTTAATTCAATATGTATGCTTCCTACAGGCTAAGAAGACCACAAATTCTAAGAACAGGTATGCAGCAATAAAGTATCCAGATTTTAAGCATCGAGTACTGAGACATGTAGGCTAAATAGAACTCAAATAAGATTCTGTAAACTATTCAAAAAATATGGCAAATTACAGATGTATAGAACAGGTGAATTCAAAAATATTCTGCAAGCTATTCAACAAATAAGCTAAGTTACATTGTATAGAATTTAATAATGATGGTTTTCTTCTCTTATCTCAATATATAGAATGCAAAACTGAATCTAGATTTTAAGCTTTTGGTCAATCCATTATACTTGTAAAATACTACTCAACAATTGAACAAATCCCTTAATCAGCTAGTCCATTTGTCTTTATATTGAAAATTTTCAGTTTAGCTCACTTGGGCATTTTCACAAACAGTTGGTTTGCCACGCTAACAATACCACATGTTCTGAACCTCATGAAGAATCTAGGAATCTAGCTACATAGAGTACAGAGAAGTACCTTACTACTATACCCTCGACAAATAAATAACAATATCTACTGAACTATCAGTTCAGCTGCATCATCACTTAACACAGTGCTCAATCCGAAGATGTTCAGGACCACCTGTAGTTACTGCTATTGAAAAGTATCTTCTGCTAATTTGGCAACACATGATAACCACAACTCGGATATTTCGAAAATAAACCAATAACCCTACAACAATCATAAAAAAATCAGAAGTTCCATAGTTGAGATAATCACATAGAAACTAAATACTCAAACAATCACTACACAACTTGGAAATTTGAGAAAGAAGAGCAAACCTGATCCAGAATGCTCTTCAAATTCTTCGCGAAAGGAGTAATCTGCGGACAACAGGGCCGATGAACTTCAGTGTAGGACCAGTACAGGTAAAGATTTATAATATTAAAAATATGTAGACTCTAGTTACTAGCTGGTTTTACATATAACTGAGACCCGACTGAAGAGAGCAAGCAAGTCCAAGACAGAAAAAACATAATTGAGCTGAGGAAAAATGAATAAGTAAACCACATGATTAAAAAGAGAACCAAAATACAAAGAAACTTATGCTGAACTCAAATACACAAAGCAAAAGATTCGGGAAATTCCATGGAAATGTGCTATACATGCTTGAAATTATGAATGTATCAAACAAGAATATACTATAAAATGGTGAGTAGTATAGATCATAAGATACTTACCAATATCTTAAAAAGTTTGTCAATCTTTTTGCAAAGGTCAGGCAAAGAATACGGAAATCTGCAAGGAAGGTACCTTTTATATACTACTTTCAACCTTGTTTATGATAATTCCTACTATCCTGTTCCAAGCAAGCAAAAAGTTTTAGGATTAAAAAAATCAAAATTTTTATCATGATTTAGAAAATTTATGGTTGCATAAGCTAATAGAGCAACATACGAGCTCCATGGACAAAAGGTAAACTGGAATTACCTTTTTTCAGTCTTTCCATTTATCATTTGCATTAAGGGCAAGTTTAAATGACTCATAGCATTCAATTACAGCACATGTAGTCTATTTATCAACAGAGATATGCTTCCAAAGTAAAATATAACACAGCTCTCTCCCCATCAAGTATACCCAAATTCTAAACCTATCAAGGTTCATATGGTATTGCTGCATTGATTCCAAAACATATAGAAAACCAGTCAACCAAATAATTGAACACAACTGAAGGGTTAAACATACAAGATCCATTCCAAAACTATGAAACCGAGAAGTTCACACCTGAATTCTAGTATTCTACAAAGCATAGAGTTTATTAGATAACTATAACTCACCGGAATGTTACCAAGTAGAAACCCCATACCTTGCATAATTCCTCCTTCCATTCATACTTGCAGCCAGCTAGAGAGATAGAACTCTATCTCTTGTTCACCTTTAATCCTGAAACAACATAAAAGTAAAAAAATAAAAATATGATACTCACTAGGGCGTTGGACCAACCTACAATTGTAATATCAATGAAATCAGTTAACTGACATGAAACCACGAAAAAGAAAGCAGTTTCACCTCTATCATTTAAGTTTGACATCCATATAGTTATTCTAAATTTATCAGCACCCCTTACTATTACCTTATTTAGTCTCAAGAGAATATTACACTACCACTCTAAATTATGTAAGGGAACAATGTTTCATGAAAACATTTAAGTATAAATTTCTTAATTGCTTGAGTACCATTCAAGGAAGCAGCTCAGTGTTGCCTATTACTCATGATAGAGAATGCAACATGCATAGTGAATGAAATAAAGTGTAGGTCAAAATACATAAAGTTCTGGAGACTGACTTACGTTTCTAGCAGAAATGCATATCTGCAATAGCAATGATGATGAACTGATGATAGAGAAATTTGATTTCCTTTGAAAGAAGCACGAAAACACACTTTTGAATTAGTTGACATATTTTGTTATGTCATTATACCTGGATTGAAATATACTAGTTAATGAGGGAGATACCATCCAAAACATATACTATTGTATCATCTAAAAGAAATACTATAGTATTATGTGAGCATTTTATTCAACAATTTACAGACCTGGTTGACAGATAATTTTCAGAGGCTTGATCACTGAGGCAGAAAAGTCCCTCCAGAATAAAGAAGCATCAGAGGCATAGGCTTGGACCCAAATGACCATATAAACTAACAAAGGAAAAAACCACACGATAAAATAGTATTCAGAGCAGTGCTAGTCCAAAATATCAACATACAAAAATACTTATCCAGTCAAAAAAGCAAAGAGACTATTCAGTACTTTCACTACAGAAATTTTAACAAACAGTTGGAGCTCATATAAAAAGAAATTACATTTAATTTCCACAAATCCAAATATAAAAAATTGATGTAGAAACAGAAAACATAGTAGGCAACACTGACAAATCAGTCAAAGACACTAAGTCGATAAACGATGATGATATTGGACCTTGAAATCACCTGCATATATACTTGTTCAGTACAGGAATGAACACAAGAATGCAAGGCCTATTTGGAATTAACTATTGCCTATGAAGATAAAAATTCAAGATAGACAGAGTTCAATGATGTCTTACAAAATCGGTAAGATTTGTCCAATGTTCAGGTATCTGACCTGTGAGTGCATTGTCTGATGCCCATCTGATACCCAGAGCAATGTTTTTAGGCCACAAGTTAGTCAATAAATTTTTTATATGCTGATACATAGTTCTCTTACAAAACAGCCAGTGAGATGATGCTTTTGTTAGCTTACAGTCGCTCCATGCTCTGAAGGTTGCCAAAAGTAGGGGATATCAAGCCACTAACTCCAGAGCTATCATTAACATTTATAAAATCTGACCATTTGGACTTTCAAGAAGGTAATAAAAGTAAACTTCAGCGGAATGTAGAACTATATATCTACATGCTTACTAACGTAGAAGGAATCAACAACATACCTCATTGGTGTGTCCAGTTACAAGTGGCTTAGTTGGATTGTCAGTGCATCATACATGATCAAATGTGGTCGTGTCTAGTAAGAAAAACCCTGCATAAACCATAACACATTTACCTTTCAGTGCAGTGAATGTACACCCTCGCATGCTGTTTCTTCGAGTAGATAATGCAATTCAGACTTGTTTACTTCTTTCAACCTATCAAGGAGAGCACTTGCCATTATGAGTAGCTCAACAGTGTCTCAAAGATATATGTAAATAACTCAACAAATTTCAGCTTATATGTAAGAAAAATATCCTCGTGGAATTAAAGATAAGCAGACTTCGTGGTAGCAGGAATGAAAATTAACTTAACCTAGCAAAATTTATATGCCTAACTTTCATATGCATTGATAGCTTGCTTAGTAGACCAGAGAGATTTTTGCCATTTCAAAATAATCTCATCGGTCAAGAGAAATACCAGATTGTTTTCTTCTTTCATCTCCAGAATCTCGGACATTTCACAACCTTAAATTGAAAATCATGTCAATGCTAAAGTTTCGGAATATCTACCTTTTACCCATTTTTATGACTAAGAAGCTTGACAAACTGTTTTTCCATGCCATCCGGAATATCTAAAAACTCAATTTATTCAGGTGGAAGAACCTGATGTGATATGAAAAAGATTGATTAACTCAATCAGAACTTTGTGAATCTTTTGCAAAGCATCACAGATAAGAGAGATAACATTGAATCTTGAAATCACTGGATATAAATTACGTATTGAAATTACTGGATATAAATTACATCTTGCAAAGCCTTACATCTTGAAACTACTGTATATAAATTACAATATCAGTAATTTACCAATCTTAGCAATACAAATGAAAATAACAAACACAAACAAAACTACACATCACAGAACCAACGAGCTATTATAAAACTAAGGCTAAACATTTGGTAATTGCATACATAGAGGAAAATAAAATCCTTCTGCAACTTACCTAGCTAGATGGATTGTATAAAACAAATTCATATTCCATACAAAACATCTCTACTGCTAAAAATCCTTGTTCAATTTAAACTACAGTATTAATCTCCCATAATCTATACTAATCAATCCAGAAAAAGCTCAATACCTAACAAAAATTTACTCAAACAGTTGGTAGGCATAATATCTAGGTGACTCTCATTATAGAGCTAAAACTCCTCCCAATATAATTCCCATGCCGTCAATCAAACCAGAAATCATCCCATTCAAATTATCCAACCCTTCTTAGCGCATGACTGTAAGGAGATGCATCAATTCACATCAACTAATTAAACAACAATCTATCAAATAAATTCTTCTTATCAACATTTCATCAACCGTAAAATGATCCGTGAAAAACTAGAAGCATCAATCAACTCAGGAGAAATTGCGTACCGATACTAGCCACCATCAACGGATATCAATGTCGCTCCATAGAAGCGCCTCTAAAATCTGACCAACCAAATTCCGAGTGGAGATGATGCCTTCTGCAAGTTGAGGAATTCGAAATTTATCGAAAAATTAAATCTCCATTAGAGAAGTAGATGACAAAGAAAGCTGGAGATTTTGGAGTGACAGTGAGGAGATGAAGTGCAAAAGTGATTGTAAGTTTGTAACACTGTATGGGCCGCAAGCCCAATGTTGGCCCAAATCAGGAGTAGTCGAGCCCAGTAGCTGGGTAAACTCAATCGATTAGAAATTTAAGTCATTATTAGCGATGGTTAATAACAGTCGGTAATAGAAATTAACCGTGGGCGTTGCTGCAAACAGCGACTGTTAATAACCGTTGCTAATAATATGGGTTGCAAAAAGCCTATTCTGTTGTAGTGTATGGACAGATCATTGCTTGCATTTGTTAGGCATGTGTTGCAGTCTCCTTCGGATAAGTCAGGTGTGCACTGTACTAGTGCATAAATTGTCTGAAGATCGATTGATGGAACTCTAGACATCCCAGCAGCTACCTTAATTAAGGAATTACCACGGTAAGCTGCCCTAAGGCGAAGATCGTTCAGCAAGGCCATCAGATTTTCCATAAATTCGTTTGGATTACTTGTGACATTCAAACTTTCTGGTTCAAGACCTGGTGTAGTTTCCAGGATCCCCAAAATAGGTACGTTTGAATACCGTAACATGCAAGTTAGGTTCCACAGAATTGCTTGTCTCTCACTCGGACATAATTGCAACAGATGAACAGATGCATTTTGTACACAACTACAACAAGAATCAAACTGAATGTCGCCCCTGCATAGTGCCATACCGTAGA